>CM071925.1:55845318-56130340 GCA_016081115.2 Rehmannia glutinosa | reverse complement strand
ACCCAAAAATATTGAATATGTAGATCCGGGCAAGAACAAGGATCTACTGGCCGATATGACGAAGTAGCCAACCTAGAAGTTGGCTAGGAAGAATGCGGACTATGTCAAAAGAATTGAAGAATAAAACAAAAGGCAAGATCAGTCGGAAAGAAAGGCAACAAAGAAAGAGAAGAGACGATGCTGCAAAGAGAGCATACGAGAAAAAGAAGGCAGCTGAAGATGAAAAGAAGAGAAAGGACCTCGAAGACGGCAGAGTCGAAAAAGAAAGAAGAGACAAAAAGGGCGATGAAGTCATTGTTGTCCACTCCCCTTCATGTATTTTTATCGTTGTAAATACATATGTATGCAAGTCCTCCACGATGAATAAAAGTTGTAATTCCATTTTTGCGTAGATATACCGCTATGGTTGCTATGATACACATTGTAAACAACGATTTGTAAAGGACAAGAATGTTATGATCAATAAAAGGATTGATTCTACGATATATTCTCTTTTTCTACATTGTCCATGTATGTATCTTTCCCATTTACATTTTGTATGCATGTTTTACGTTTTTGGCATCATCAAAAAGGAAAATTGATGGGAAATTTATCGTTTAGATTTTGATGAATGTCATGTAAAACTTAGGAAGAAAGATGACACCCATTTTCCTTGTAATTTGTATTGTAATAGATAGGGCAGCATTTAGCCGAGTCAAGTCAATATGCCTGGATATACAAGAAGTCAATCGAGATTGCAATGAAGACTTCGGGCCAGAAACAAATTGAGTATGGCAAGGAGGAGAAAACAAGAACTCGACCGAAAGAGTATCACCGATATCAACAGGTGAGGTGTCGATCGACCTAACTCTGCCAATTCGTTAAAGTGATGATGAGTCCTTCAATCATTGGAGTGTACTCAAGTCACTCCTGGGAAAAGGCACGGTACAAAAGAGGAGTTAATCGAAAAGAATCAGGTACGTAAGTCAAGAATATTACCTAAACAAGTAATACTTCCATGTTGCCAGCGCCTTAAAGTGCTCGATCCAGTGCGTGTGCAAAAAGGAATAAACCAATGGGAAGATCGCACCTTGGTCGTCGACTACGAAAAGCTGAATGCTCATTTAATACGAGGAAATGTCAATATCAAGGACTCCGCAACAAGACAAGCCAACGAACACAAGTGACTTTTGATATCACCATATCTCTTCAACTGGATTTTTAAAAAGTTCACTATAAAAGGTCGAATCACTTTGAGAAGAGGTTACCTTGACAACCTGAACCGCGAACATTCAAGCTATTATTCAACTCAGAATCGCAAAAATATTCTCAAGTTATTCAAGCAAATCCTCAAGCCTAAATTTCGATGGAAATCGATCCAACACCAAGTCATGAAGGAAAGACAACTTCAAACTGTTGAAGAGAAACTTTTGAAGAATCAAAAGGGGTCTACATTCCAGGAGGATTGTAGAAAGGTTCAAGGTCGAACCGGTCTCAAGTTATTGGAGGGCTTCGTGATCAAATCTAAGAAGCTTGAGCAAGTGAGTCAACTAAATGCAAAATGCTACTGCGAAGAAGGTTATAGCCTGACGAGAAGCCACCGTGGTGACCAAGCGCATCTCTGGGGACCGAGTCCCAAAGGATCAAGTTAGCTCTCGTGATCAAGACTTGTATCCTGGGATAACCACTTTCTACTCGATCAATACTTAGTGGATTCCTCCAGGAGTTGAGAGAGGAGTAAAGAATTACCCCATCTTCGAACCTCTATAAAAATTATCAGGTCATTTACATTTCAGTATTTAATTTCTCGTGCATATCATTTTATATCTCATTGATAATTTGCTATCCAATTGACAATTAACAAAGTGCTAAAACCAAGTGTTAAAACAAACTTAAACTAAATTCAAGGGTGTTAAGTCTTTCGTGAAAATCTCATCATAGTCAAGTTAAGGTTTGACTAAACAATGAGTTATTCTATCAGCATGGCTCAATCAAGTCCGCTGAGTGGCTAACTCACGGTTAACTAACCTAGCATCCCTCAAGGACTTAGTTGTGTACTTAACTCGTATTATTTTAAAAGGACTAAAATCTAAAAAAGTTGGTAAGGTTTATTCAACTCCCCCCCTTTTAAACCTTACTCGCACCCCTCGGGGACTTACAGTTATCCACCATATTCGCTTCAAACACAACGATCGCGTGAGATCGAGATCCGATATGTCTATTGAATAGACTCTTGTCCTCGGTCACATCGCTTGTTGTTGGTTACCATTTTGATTGCCCTTTTTCGGCTATCCAAGCAATTCTTAGCCATGTGATTTGGTCCCCATAGTTGTAGCAAATCCCTTTGAACTTCTCGCCTTCCCCTTATCTTTTCTTTAATGTTTTTGTTTCATGCTAGTGCTCGATTCAAAGAAGATTGGCCTCGCTTCCATTCCGTTTGCAGACTTTACTGGATTTTCATTGTCTTCCTCAATCGGTCGAACTATCGATCCTCAAGCCCCAATTCCCCTCCCTCAGTGCTTTTAGGTAGTTCTTAAAATCATTCCACAGGCGTGTAATTTATCGATTATCGCAGCCCACTTAGAACGACTCATTCAAAATCGCTCCTTCCGCACATTGTCATGTAGTATGATCCGAATATCTTGTACTTGGTTGATCACGCTTTGTGTCAACTATCTCATAATTGAAATTTTGGCACAATAAATTCCTTTGTGTCGGATATTCTCGCTTTATAATTCTTCTCCAAAGAGTCCCACAACTCTTTAGACATTTTGAACCAACTATAGACGTTATGAGGTGTCTTTCTAGCCCTGCCAAAATGTAGTTTCAAAGAAAGAAAATCATTGTTGTGCCAAGTATCTACAATAATGCTCCTTTGGTTGTCGATTCTTCTTTGCTAACTAGAAAGGGTCTTATAAAATGATTCTTCTTTGTAAAATGAGTAGTTATAACTTATAAGATTGGAATCATTTCAATTATTTTTGGAAGATATTTTAATTAATTGTATTCCTTACGATTTACATAAATGACGAAAATAGTATAAAGATAAATTTTATTATTCATCGAGAGTAAGTTTTTGTGTACAAACTATGAATATTTAGTATTTGTTTAGTGCTTATTAGTAATATCGATAGTAATGTATGTTTTAAATATATTTGTTTATTTTTATTTGCCTTTTTGGCATTTTTGTTATTTTTGTTTCCTAATTTGTAATGACCAATTGTTTATTTATAAGAACAGGTTATAGATAGAATGTATATTAAGTGAATATATTTTAGTCATTTTTGTCTCAGGCATATATATAAATATACTCTTAATCGTAGGCGCAATGGGGACTCACTACCCTAGCCCAACTATTTTTTCACTAGCCCAACTATTGTTCTCCTTAAACAAACATATAGTGTTTTTTTATTTTTCCCCATAGAAAAGATGAGATATAAAAAAAAAAAAAAATTGGGTGCCCCCCCCTCTTGGATCCGCCATGCTCTTAATGTATGTTTAGAATTCTTTGAACGCATACTTAGTAAAATTTAATAATTTAGGTTAATATTTTTCAATTAATTCTTATATGTTTTTGTTGGTATTTTTGTTATTTCCCGAATATCTTAGTAAAAAAGAAGAACAATCTTCAGCTTGCGGTTTTCAGATTCAATTCTAAAAATCTTCTTATTGTAAATCGCAATGGAAACACAACCAATCAAGCAGAGGCGAACTAAGGGGCAAGTGGGGGCCACTGCCCCAAAAATTTTCAAAAATTGATTTTTTTACTTGTGTTTTATTTTAAAAATATACCTATACTTATGAAAAATTACATTTGCCCCCCAAAATTTTGAAAAAAATCATCTATAAGTCGTCAAAATAGATTTCGCCCTCGAAGTCCCGAATCCTCTGCAAATCAAGGATAACGTGTATATGGAGATTACAATATTGCCATTTCTAACTTATACAAAATAATTAGTGTCACCCTTAAAATCAATAAATTAATCTCTCACCCACTAAAATTAATTAAGGATTCAATCTCAGTAATTTAATCTTAATTAGTTTCTTGATCTGACGACTGAGATTAGTCCGTGTACTCACCCCATAAATTGGTTTCCATTTAATGAAATTCCTATATATATTATGCAAAATTACCCACCCATCGCAAGTGAGGTTCAAATAAAAAGTGCATGCTTAAGGGATAACTGATGAGAAACTCGGATGAACAGTAGTCGCTAGTTTGGTATGAAATTTATCACTTTTGGTTTTGGCAACGCTTTAATCGGTGTTGTGGCATTGAATACAACAGTCTGTAAAGTGATTTCACAGTGCTTCACATTATCAGAATCAGCCCATGCACTCGCCTGTCACATGGTCCCATCCAAAACATCTCATCCTTCAACAAAGATTGACCATATTGCCTGATTGTGACTACTCTTTCACCATTCAATTTTAGGTTTTTTATTTAAGTTATTTTTGTCAATTATTTTTTCAATTTCAGTTTTTATATTGTAGATAATTCTAAAGTGAAAAAAATATGATAAAAAACGGATTCAAATTTCTATTCCATTTTGATGAAATATGCATGTCACTTGAAATTGAAAAAATAATTGGCAAAATGACATCGGGAAGTAAAACTAAATACGTAATATATTTTCCTCTTAATATATGTATTTTCTTTTTTAAAAAACACATCAATCGAGAATAACTAAATAATATTAAAATAATCGGTTGAAATAATATATACAATTATATTGCAAGTGGATTAATTATATATAAAAAACATTATGGTAAAATTACGAGATGGACTATTAAACTGCATTTTTATTGGAAAAAAGACCGATCCCTTGCTTATTCACGAAGCAAATGAAGAATATAGGTGAACACTAACTTTGAGGCGACAATTTACTTGGTAGAGGAGGTTTGTACTAGGGGTGCATTTTATACGGGACGGTTCCAGAGATTTAGAAATCTCCGTAACCGCCCCGGTTCGAGATTCTCAAAATAAATCTCCAATCGAACCATAAAAAATCTCCGTCTGAAATCATACCGAATGTTCGGATGAAAATTCGTTCTAATGGGACGGACGGCCCATGCAGTTCGTTCGGGATGGAGATTCGGAGATTCGCCATAAATAAATCATACAAATTTGGGGAAAAAATCAATATAAAAATCACCAAACGGATATACTTCTAGAGTTATAGTCTATTTTTAGCGTAGTCTCAAAATAAAAACTAAAACTATAATAGGTAGCGCAATCCAAAATACTAAACTTAATAACCTCTATAATACAATAATAGTCTATTATTTTGGGCAATTGTCCTTCTATTGACATAGAACATATATAATTAACTAATAGTTTTTATAAATTAAAATGAAATAAAACTTGTATAAATTTATAATCTCAATGTCTCAAACTTAACAACTTAACATAATCAATAAAATTATATTTATAATTTATGTGATGTGGTAAAAAATTAAAATATGATTTTTTTTATGTTGTTATAATATGATACTATTACTTGTTTCTCTTAAGTGCAATTTACTAATCATTTAACTAATTTCAATTCAAATTATTTACTCTAATATTAATATCAAAGTTTTTTAAAATTCATAATAGTTGCGATTATGGTTTTTTTCTAAATATGTTTTATATTCAATTTAATTCAAATAGTTTGTAGTTAACTCAATATCAAAATAAAAACAACATATAAATAATGTATATGTATTTATATAAAATCTTTAAAATCGGTTCTGGCTTCGTCCCTGTTGAGTGGTTCTGATCGTCGGGAAATCTTGGTGTTTGAAAAATCTCGAGCCGTAACCGCATTTCATAAATATTTTCGATGCGAATCGGCGGGGAAAGTCAACGGATATTTTCCGGAGATCTTTCATCCGGATATCGATTTAATTTCGTAATTTCAGTCCCGCACAAACCTCTAGTTTGTACAATCTCTTAATTTGATAACGACTCATGCATGATCTAACATGTTCTTCCCAAGTAGTTATATATTCTCTCAAATATATAATCCAAGATTTCTTTTTGGGATGTCCCAAATATATAGTCCACTTTCTATATTTAATAATACTTTTTCCATTCTTTTACTATTATAACCCCCTATTTAATATGTATTTCATAATTTACACTCTTCATTAAATAAAGGCAAATCAAGTAGATATTTCTCATTTTTGTAATTTCCAATACTTTTCTTAATTTGTGTGAAAAGTCAAACTGGACTATATAATTGGAACGGAGGAAATATTTTTTTTTGGAGTGCATATAATGAGAGGGAGGGGTGATGAGAATCGAATCTCAAACCTCTTGACTGTGCTTGAGGGTCTTAACCACTAGACCACTATTTGATTCCACTAATTATATTAGTTTGAATACCACGGTTTCATATCAATAGCCAATTGTTGTTTGTTATTTTTCTTTTCTTGAAAAAGAACAAAAAAAAATTAATTTTCATTATTATTTAAAAATAAGAAAATATATTTATTTCATTTAAAATGTAATTTTCTTCTATTTTTTAAATTTTATTTTAAAATCTACGTACTATTATTAAAAGTCTTTCATATATCTATACGAAACTTATTTTCAAAATATATGCAGAAATATCATAACAAAATATTTTAATTTTCAAATCTACATAGTTTATATAAAAGTATAAATAATTTGAAACATGCCTTTTGTTTTACACGGAAACTTATATAATAAAGAATATTGTTGACTCTGCATTTGTGGAAATGTCTTTACAAATAAAACCAAGTACTAATTTCCATCATCTTTTCTTTATTTCTTACTAAGGAGAAAATTAATTCAGAAATTTCTAAATTTTTGTTGTACATGCACGTGTAACAATTAATATAGTTAATGTGTTTTATTATAATTATGATCTACACCTGCTTTGTAAATTGTCTTGGTGTTCTCCATAAAAACTGAAGAGAAAAAATGTTGATATGTAAGGGCAAAGAAAACAAATTAATCACATTGGTTAATTTTTAAAATTGTACTATATGATGATATTGAAGGAGTAATGGATTTTTGAACTTGTAAAAGGGCAAATAAATTGGCAAACTTTATCGGTAAGGTTTTTCCATTACTATTGAATCACCACCTCATTTAAAAACAATAGTTGTTAGAGAAATGAGTAATTTAGTATTTAATAACTCTAACATGCCCCTCATGTGCATGTGAAATATTTTTATGGATGGTGTAGATTCGAACAAGCCCCTCACATACACGTGGAACATTTTTATTGATGGCGGTGGATTCAAATTAATTGTGAATAAATTAATATTTAATTACTTTAACATGCCCATCACGTATTCACGTGCATATGATTATTTATGGAGTCTTATACGTGAAACATTTTTCATGGTCATAATAGATTTGAACTCAAGAACTCTTTGTTGGATCGATTCTAATATCATATTAAATCATCACCTCATTTAAAAACTTAAGTTGTTAGAGAGGTGCATCATTTAATATTCAATATTCTCAAAGATTAGAATGTATATATACCTTGCATCGAGGCAAAAATACCGCCCCGGGATGGCGCAGATGGTGCCTTCCGCACAGGGCCGCCCTCCGGCAAGGGCCCCCGAGTTTTTTTGTTCCATATATGTATATATATGTTTGGTTATATATTTGTAACGTTTAATATAGATGACAAAAAGTTAGATGGCAAAGTGGTTGGTGCTCTAATTTTTATTTTGGAGGTCTTGTGTTCGAGTCCTGACAACGGCAAACTTAAGTTATTTTCCCCCTTTTTCGGTCTCTAACTTTTCTTTTTTTCTTCTTTTTTTTTCGAAAACAATAAACAAAGTTATAGTAAATCTCTGTTGTCTTTGAATGAGAATATGATTTAACTTTGTAAAAAAAAAAAGTCATTTTAACTTTACATTGTCTTTGATTTCAATTAAGAGTGAATTTTAGGGGAAAAAAATTGATTACTGAAGATTGATTGATGACTTAAAAATGAAAATGCAACAAGATCAATTTTTCTTAATTCATTAAGTCCTTTTTTTTTGTCTTTTTTCTATGGTAAGTTATATTGGATGATAATTTTTGTAACTTTATTTTAATGAGACCGAAATGTTGAAGTTGAAGTATGGTTTTTTTATTACATATTTTATTTTATGTTAAATCAACGAAATTATATTTTTAATATTATTTTTGTTATTTTAATTTTTTTATGTGACCACAAGGGTCCCCATTATTTTTCTCGTTCCAGGCCCCTCGAAACCTGGACGGCTCTCTGCTTTAGGAAGATATGTGTTTCGTTTTTTAGGGACATAATTGTTGTTGGGATACAATAAAAATCGAGAGGGATATATAGGGGATAATTCGAACTAACAATCGTTTATTACAAACAAAACCAAAAAGAAAGCAAAGAAAGAGGTCGAGGCGGCGAACTCTTTCTTTAAGACTCTTGTTGCCCCGTCACGATGCTCACGGTTGCGAACGAGTCTCCCAAGATACAACGACCTTGGTAAAGGATAGGAGCACCACAAATCCTTCTACCCGGTGAACTGAGATAAGTGAGGCCTGAGGTGACCCCAACACTTCTATGTAACATTTCTTGTGTAATGCAGATTTTTGAGTGATAGACTATGAATGTGTATGCACAAAAATTTTCTGTGTTTGTGGTGTATGTTGCACGAAACCACTGAATGGAAGGGCTCCAATATATATGGAAAACACAAGGGTTCCTGCAAAGGAAAGCCCCAATGATTTGGAGTCAATTATGTCCATCAATCCTCAAAGGAACGCCCCAATGATTTGGACTCAATTATGTCCATCAATCCTCAATCAAATCCTTCCTATTTTAGAATGATTTGTGCCAAGTCCAACCTTCCAATTGTGGCCTCAATCGGTTTAGGAATGATTTGATGCACTCAATCATGATACCATAAAATTGGTGATTTGAGTCAAAGTTTCCTATTTAACGGATAAAATCAAGCAACTTACCAAACACTGGATTTGACCAATCTACCAATATTCCACATATGTTGGATACATTTCCCACAAATATATCTTTCCAAGTGTACCATTTGTGCATGGATTTCTCACTCACCAATAAATGGTTTTGTGAAAATAGATACACCACTCATTTCCAAAATTAACGAGTCCCCAAACATAGAATTTTGGCTTAACAAAATCGATTTTTCCAACATCCCCACATGAGTGGAGACGATGCATGAATGCATGCATCATCACTCAGATCACTCACCGAAACATTGTTGCATCGTGGATAGGTAGCTTGTGGCTTTGAACCTTCCTTAGTAAGATACTTATCGGATATGTCCGCGGCTTAGTGGACACGATGCCTTGAACTACACCGCTACGAATATACCAAGAAAACAGTATTTACACAACAACACTTCTGCTCATCTCAAAGTTCTCTGGTTGTGTCCGTTTTGGCCATGGATCACACTTGGGATTCATAAGTGTTTCATTGACGCGCTCATCCTCACACTTATATAGGTGACCTTGCCTATCGAGGTACCTGCAATACCCCACCTTATTAGGTATAGGGCGTCATTAAAAGTCTATAGACTTAACCTCACCACAACAAGCAGTTCAATCACTTGGTTGTTCTCTCTAGGGAATGGTTAGCTTGAACCTAAGTACCAAGTGTTATGACTGAACAATTTAAAGTTTAGTTTTTCCACTGAACCAAGTTCTTGGGATCTCGAGTCATCATGGTTGGGTTTCCACTAGAAACTCGTTTCTTTAAGTTGTGGATTTTACACCATTCCCCTAGCATTTTACAATTGATCTCCACTTCAATCAAATATGCGCGCAAGATTGAGATCAATTTCTTTACATATTTGAGCACATAGTCTCTGAGGATGTGTAACCACTTCAATTGACATAGTACCACTGGTGGACTTTCAAGCCCTTCAATGTCAATGTGGCTTTATAACACCTTAAGCTCATATAGACTATTCTCAATATGTTATCTCTTTTTAGAAAGAGATTCGTTTGACTTTATCATTTGTCAAACTTGTCATTATTCATTCAATGACTTAATTGTTGTATGTGTTCCGAACAATTTTGGGTACAACAATCCGTTAGGGTCTACCTTGATAAGATTAGCCTTTAAGGCTTTCTTCTACACCTTTCCTTGGTACCTCAAAGTGTGCAGAGATGCAAACTAAAGAGTACACTAAATGGTGTACCTCTTTAAGAGAAATCACAGTGACCCCTATTAGCTATCAACTAGGATTATCAATGGCAATTGACCCACATCCTCTTTTCTAATGATACCTCTCAAAGAAACTTGTATTTCTTTGACTTTGCAGTCATTGAGGTCAGTCTTTGTCCAGACTGAGGTAAATTTATATTTACCAAACAACCCCACATTTGTGGCATAACTCAACCACCCCACATTGTGCAACAATATCAACTTTGAGAATTATCAATTAAACAATTGTTATTTCTCACAAGTTCAATCGTGATTGGATTGCCAACTGACAAATAGTCAATTGCCTAGGCAAAATTCCAAAGAATTTCCCGGAAGGGCTAAAGGACTCAGTTGCATCCATTCACCAAATTTTGGGTAGAGTTAACTTGTCATGTGCTCCCTCACAAGGGGACGCTAAATCATATGCCTCTCACAAGGGCATTAGATTTGCTCATGCCTTCATTGACATGTTTTGCCACGTGTTATGGCCCAATATGTCATAGCACTCAAGTTGGCACTTTTGTGCCCTGCCTATAGTTGTTTGGCTATCGCAGTATCACAACATAAAATCTCATATTTATATTGTGAGTTCAACTTAATATTTGGTAATAATTTCATATTCACCAATTGCTTTATGACATTCATGTTAACGTGCCAAGTCTAACATGTCATAAATCACAACTCAATCATATAAGAGGGTGAAGCAATACAACCATTACATTCATCTTGAACAATCCATTTTCAATGTGTCCCTTTCCAAGGAATTGTCCATTTTAGTAAGTACAAAGCTATGAGTTCATAGCCATATTGTACCAAGTCTCCTTCAAGGTTTTTTCATGATTGACATTTGATTGTCTATTGTCTTCTTCAATGCGCAATCTGACAATCAAATCCTCCAAGCCTATTTGCTTCCTCTTATGCTTGAGATAATTTTTAAAATCCCTCCAACTAGGCGACAACTTTTCAATAATTGCGACCACTTGAAGGTTTCACACAATCGCATCCCTTCAAATGGATGTTGTGCAAAATCAACTGTAATTCTTAGAGTTGACTCATAATCTTGGTGTCAACCATCACATACCCAAGAATCGCGACAATGAACTTTTTTGGTGTCGGCATCCTCCGTTCTGTACCTTTTGTCCAACGAGATCCACAAATTGGCAATACCTTTGAATGAGGCATACACACTTTGCATACAACACATTATCCAACCCATTAAGGATGTAATGCTTGCACAAGTAGTCTCCTTGACCCCATGCATCAAGGGTTGCCCTACGATCCATATTGGTATCGTCTGGGGCAACAACATGAGGGTCCTCTTTAAGGAACCTCACCAAACTTAGAGTTGTCAGATAAAAGAACATCTTTTGCTGCCATGTGTTAAAGTTAAGCCCGGTAAACTTTTCTAACCTTTCAAAGATGTGCAGCCACTCGTTCTTTGGAAGTGGGATCAAGGTGTTTCCAACACTGACGTAACACCAATTGTAGAGGCAGAACCATGTGAAGCCTGATGTGAGGCCACAGGTGTGGTCACACCGAAGGCCACACTTGCTGGAACATCAGAATACTGGAGTGTGTCAGTAGGTGTGGTAACACTATATGCCACACTCGCTGGAACATCAGAATACTGGAGTGTATCAGTAGGTGTGGTAACACCATAGGCCACACTCGCTGGAACATCAGAATACTGGGATGTGCCAGAAGGTGTGGTCACACCCCCCACAGACACTGGAGCATAGGCGAGCAGAGGTGCTGTAACACATCCTGTTGGCCAGGAATGTAAGGTGTGGTCACACCCCCATCGGTCCGAACGCTCGAAAACAAAGGTGGGGCAGAGGTGTGGTCACACCCCCACGATCATCGAAATGTATGAGAACAGTGTTGGCAGAGGTGTGGCCGAAGGTGTGGTCACACCAAAAACAGGAACAATATAAATCGGTGTTGTCGGAGGTGTTGTCACACCCGAGGCCACACCTACAGAACCGATAGCCATCGCGTTGCTTGAAGACGCCATCAGTCAAAATTACAAAGAAGAGTCTTAAAATTGTTGAGATTACAACCAAATCAGAGGGATACATCGGGGGATAATTCAAACTAACAATCGTCTATTACAAACAAAGCGAAAAAGAAGCAAAGCAAGCGGCGGCGAACTCTTTCTTTTAAGACTCTTGTTGCCCCACACGATGCTCACAATTACGGGCAACAAGTCTCCCAAGATACAACGACTTTGGTAAAGGATAGGAGCACCACAAATCCTTCTACCCCGCGAACTAAGATAAGTGAGGCCTGAGGTGACGCCAACACTTCTACGTAACACTTCTTGTGTAATGCAGATTTTTGAGTGACAGACTATGAATGTGTATGCACGAAATTTTTCTGTGTTTGTGATGTATGTTGCACGAAACCACTGAATGGAGGGGCTCCAATATATATGGAAAACACAAGGGTTCCTCCAAAGGAAAGCCCCAATGATTTGGACTCAATTATGTTCATCAATCCTCAATCAAATCCTTCATATTTTAGATTGATTTGTGTCAAGTCAAACCTTCCAATTGTGGTCTCAATCGGTTTAGGAATGGTTTGATGCACTCAATCATGATACCATAAAATTGGTGATTTGAGTCAAAGTTGCCTATTTAACGGATAAAATCAAGCAACTTACCAAACACTGGATTTGACCAATCTACCAATATTTCACATATGTTGGATATATTTCCCACAAATATATCTTTCCAAGTGTACCATTTGTGCATCGATTTCTCACTCACCAATAAATGATTTTGTGAAAATAGATACACCACTCGTTTCCAAAATTAACGAGTCCCACACTTAGAATTTCGGCTTAACAAAATCAATTTTTCCAACAAATGCTACATTAAATATATTTTTTTTCAATAAACAAAACAACGTGACACGAGATACATGCACTGTGCACATCTACGTGACATGTTTTTTTCACATATATTGATCGAATACAATATAGCTTAATTAGACCTTAGTGCTTAATTAAGATGCCAAATTAATTTCTTCACCAAATTGATCGAAACACGTGCTTTGTACAATTAATATGCTTAATATCTTTTATATTATGGACACGAAGGTTGCCATATTCAAAAGAAAAAAGAATGGAGTTTCTCTTTCTTTTCATTTTTTCTGTTCTTTTTTCACGGACGGGATCCTCTGTTCAACAGAAGATTTTCATCTCATATTTCATCGCAAGGATGACTAATACGTGTGTAAAAATTACCATTTTAATATTTAAATTTAAATCAAACATAAATTATAAGATTTTATTATAATAATTTATACATGTGACAAATCATCTTGAGGTGGAATAACTAATGAATCGAACATAGGATCCGACCGCTTTTTTGATACTGAAGTAGTTTCATTTTGAGGATATAAAGTAGAAAAGGCAAAAATGTTTTTTCGTCCACTAAGTGATGACTTGAGAGATTTAGTCCACACTTTTAAAATATTTTGAAACCTGGTCCACTAAGTGGCAAAATTTTTAGTCAATAACTTTTTGCTATTGTCTTGAGGTAATAATCCTATGTGGAATTTTTTTTTCTTTTTGCTTTTTTTCTTGCCTCAAAATATGAATTGTTTTTGTTGATGTGGCATTTTGGAGAGGAAAAAATATTATTTTCAATGTAAATTAGCTAAAAATATAATATTCATTATGAATAAAATAACAAATAATTTAAATATATTCTAAATTGAATTATTTTTATTTTATTCATCATGAATATTATATTTTTACCTAATTTATATTGAAAATAATATTTTTTCCTCCAAAATGCCACATAATATGCCACATCAACAAAAACAATTCATATTTTGAGGCAAGAAAAAAAGCAAAAAGAAAAAAAAATTCCACATAGGATTGTTACCTACAATAGCAGGTTACTGGACTAAAAATCCGAATTTTTGCCACTTAGTGGACCAATTTCAAATTTTTTTAAAAGTATGGACTAAATCTCTCAAGTCGTCCACTTAGTGGACTAAAAAAATATTTTTGCCAAAGTAGAAATGTGGAAAAAACTGTGGCGCAGTTTGCACCAACTTTTCTTTAAAAAGTGAGACAACCAGATATCCCGACTCCCAAACAGTGAACATAACTAATTATGCTTACTATTTCAAAAAAAAAAAAACTAATTATGCTTACAAAAGAGTGATTTTTTTTTCACAAATCATTATCACCTAATGTTGAGACATAACATTTTATTTATGCTGAATTATTTTACAGTCAAAGTTAGAAATAATATAATACTAACAGAACAAGTGTTTTAACAGCTAGCCCTCCTATTAATTCCAGTTGTAATTTGGGTCCTTTAATACAACAAAATATAAGAGAGAAAAAGAACGATTTCCAGATTTTAGTTGGAAAAAGAGAGAGAAAAAACGATTTCCAGATTTTAGTTGGAAAAAAGAGCCACTCTTCAGGTTTTGCTATTGCTTCTACTTCATTTCATCAAAATCTAAAAATTGGAGGGTTCTTCTGATTTTGGAAAAGTACTTTTGGTATTTTTGTATTTAAAAAAAATTATTTTAATTTTGATATTCTTATTCTCATATAATACAAAATTATCCCTTCTCTTCCTAAATACCTATATCATTCATAGATGAGTATCTAGTTATTATAATTAATAGATTAATTCATACCCTAGAATAATCACGTGAATTATCAAGAAACAAATAAAAAATTGAATCTAAATCGGAAACGTACCTTAAATCTGTAATATACAATTGATACCTCAGATTCGTGTTGACGAGTGTAAATCCTTAATTGGGTTAGCGTCTTCCATACACGAATCCTTTAGGTACTCAGTGGTTTTTCTCTCTAAGATGGGGAAGAAGATATGAGTGAACGATTGATTTGACTTGAGGACCATAACCCTAATGAGAATATATTCCTTATATACTAGGTCAATTAAGAGCTCATCGTCTGTACAAATTGAAAAACTCATACCCATTAGATATCCCTAGAGCATTATTAAATTAGATCACTTAATTTACTCTATTAAATTAGATATTCCATAATATAATTGTAGTTACATATTTAAGTTCACACAGAAATTTTAATAAAATTCCAAGATATCTTTCTATCCAAAAGCTATTTTTGAAAATGCTTTTTTTTTTTCACAATCAACTTTAATTTTTTCAGCTTTTAAATTATATTTACAATCACTCCCTAAATATATACACTATATTGGGGTCCGAGGAAATGGGGTAATGGATAATTGTGAGAGTCTTGGACCAATATTTTTTTTTTTTTTTTTTTTTTGGATGTAGTAATTTACACAATAGTTTAAAAAGAAATACTTTTTATGATGAAAGGTAGCTTAAAAGTTTGGTCCGCATGTATAATATTCATACATTAAATACATATAATATAGCCTTGAGGAAAAAATATATGAGAAAAAAAAAGGAAGAAAGAAGTGAAATAAATGTACTGTGTTATAATTATATAACTACAGATTTTTGGCCCAATTATTTTGGAGGAAAATGCAAGTAAATGGGTTATGGACACGTGTAGTTAATTTTCCCACCAGCCAAAGTCCCACCGTACCGGCAAGAAGAGTTGGAGAACAGAGGGGATATTGTTCATCGTAAACCACACTGTTTCTTTTAATGAAACACAAAACTATACAGACATATAACTATAAGAGATGAAAAATACAATCAGGGAAGGGGACCATTTTTTCTTTTAACACGTTTTTTCACCTTTGCTTTTACACTTTAGAGGGGACCATAATTCCAATGTTAATTACTCAAATCATTTTTCTATTTTTCCCCGTTATTTCTCTTTTTTTTTGTGTGTGTATATACCTATATATTAGTATTTGACTAAAGGCTTAAACCAGGGGAATTTTTAAAATATCCATTTTACATGAGAAAAGTTTTTCTTTTTTATCCACTCCTATAAGAAAATTATTTTCTACTTGGGATTACCAAACTACCCTTTAATTTAATTTTTTTGATTTTGACCAACTAAAACTTTTCTGAATCAAGCTATTGTGGCACTAGTTGACATGATAAAAATTATATCGTGACAACTACTACCACGATATGAATTTATATCGTGCGTTAGTTTTCACGTTATAATTCATATAGTAGCATATAAAATTCATATTATGCCATACTATGGGAGTGTTTTTGCAAAACTTCGCTTTTAGAAGAAGTGATTTATTATAAAGAAAAGTAGGGTGAGTTGAGAATCGAAATTGGTAGTGTTTGAAAATAAAATCAAAAATTGAGAATGAGAAGTTCGAGAGTGTTTGATAAAAAAGTAGTAGGTCTTTATTTATTTGTAAAATTCAAACTTGAAGCAGGTTAATCTAAAGATCTCTCTCCTTGCTTTTTTGGATTCCGATTAAATGAAGTAGAATCAAAAGCGAAGTTATTACTTGCAAACACTAAAAACTCGCTTTTTTAAGCAAAAAAATAATAAGCACTTATTTTAAGTGTTTGCAAACACTCCCTATATCGCGGTAACATGCTACACGATCTATATGCATGATATAATTTATGGTATGAAGTGACACTATATAAATTATACTGTGCTACCTGCTTCATCATGACTATCACTTCAATTTTTTTTGGTGGTAAGGAAGAGAGAGGAGAGAGATAATATTCATTGTTTGTAATGTTAAAAAAAAATAAAAAAAAGGCCATTTCGGTTAAAGACCAAGAAAAATGGTTAAAAATATGGTTTTTTTATAGGACTTTGTAGAATTGTTGAATACTACTGTTTTGGAATTGACTGTTTCTCTATCTATATAATTTTTCTCTCTCTTCTCTCTACCCAAAAAAAACCTCTAACCCTAAATTTTTTTTCCCTCTCTCCCCCATCTCAGCAGTTGCCCCCCTCTCTCCCTCACCCTCCATGCTTCCTATTGGAGGGCCAACAATGGTCGGTCAGAAGGTCCCTCAGGAGTCAGTGGTGGCGGAATTTTTGGCCTATGGTGAAGCGGCCGGAGGCTTCACAGAGATGTCTCGGTTCGAAGCTTGTTCGATGAGATGTTGTAGCAGAGATTTTTAGAGGGAGGCATTTTCTCCTTTATTTTAGTTTTTTTTACTCGTTTTTTAGCTATATGTTGTTTTTTTTTTTTTGTTTTCATCTTCGGTTGATGGGCGAAATTTGATTAAAGTAATGTTTATGCTAATTAAAACCTAGGCGGTCGCTTTTGTCATCCCATGATGATGTTGGTGTTGGCTACTGTTTGCTTGTGCCCGATTTTTGTTATAGTGCTGTGGTTTTTTAGTGTTTTATTGTCTCCATTAAGAAGTGTTGAAGTCTCCCAATGTGGGAGTGGTCTTCTTTTGGGTGTGAAGTTTTTAGTTTGTGAAGTAGATCTGAATTGGTCTTCAACGGGAAGGCACGATGGGTGGTCTTCGACGGAGCCAGAAAATAAATACTAGGGACAGTGGCGTAGCTAACCGATTCTATTCCCCCTAGTCTAAAATATTTTTGCTCTTAGCCCAACTATTTTTTTTCCATTAAAAATATATATATTTTTTTTTAATTTTTTTTACCTTAGAAAAAATGAAAAAAAAATATTTTGGGGGGCAAAATTTTAAATTTTAATATATAAAAAATTATTAATATGGAAACATTTATGACGTTGAAGGGGGCAATCGCTGCCGTGAATCCCTAATTCCGTCACTGATGTGGTCTTTCTAATCCAAATTACAAAGAATTTTTACATTTCTAATAGTAATTGTATTGCAGACTTAACTAAAAGACTGTTTTTGAGGCATAAACTTTGGTCCGTATCAATATATGTTTTGTCTAAGGTTTCAACTTTTCTCGATCAAGTTTGATAGGGAAAAGAAAAATACTACTTGAAATGAGCTTAATCAAAACTTGAAAAGCCCGTGAACATGATCGACTCACCAATTACAATTTTTATTAAGAAAGATAAAAAGAGAGTATGGCAAGATTTTTTTTCTTCTTTTCAATCAAGTAGGATGCTTAAGTAATAGTTTAGAACCATCATTTTCATAATATATTGTTATTTTCTTTAATTATTTATTCTTCAATACTTCATATTTTGGGGGAATTGAATAGTAAATTGGTTAAATAATCTAAAGCCTATGTCAGAGGTCTAGTGTTCGATTTTCATATACCTCTCAGGATTTGTAGTTTAAAAAAAAAAACTTCAAATGCTGACCAATATTTCAATCTAGTTCTTGAAACTCATGCCACGTTTGCGAGTATTGAAAGACCAAAGCGACTTTAGTCATTTTTAGGGCAGCCATACAAATCAGAATGATCCAGTGGAAACAATCTAGTTTACTTAGTTTGAAGCCCATGTTCAAATTAAGAATCACATCTCAATCAGGCCCAAAGTGAGATGGACAACCCATTAGAATTGATTTGGATTATTCCATAGTATGTCTGCATGTTATGTGAACATATATTTAGGACAATTGACAGAAATACCCACATTTTTTAAGTCAATGCCAGCCTTTTACGCTTTCTGGTATAATTTTACCTAAATTTACGCTTCCCGGTGCAATTTGACCTAGATTTACGATCCCCGCTCTTTTTTTACACAACAATACGCTCCAGCAAAAATTCCTGGAAAATTTTACGCTTTGTTTCAACATTGTTTCTAACATGTTTCTGTGTGTCAACATTGTTTCTAACATGTTTCAACATTGTTTCTAACATATTTCTTTTAATAAAAATAGGTAAAAAAATTGTATTTAAACATCGAAAACTTCATTGAAACAACAAAGAAATATCAGAACAACATTAAAAAGGGTATGGAAACAACCCAAAAACAACGTAAAAAATATTTAAAACACAACATGAATAAAAAGAGCTTAAAAATAGGTAAAATTTGTATTTACACATTGAATACTACATGAAAACAATAAAAAAATTATTAGAACAACATTAAAAATATTATAGAACAACACCGAAACAATAGAAACAATGTACAAAATAAAATATGAATAAAAAACAACATAAAAAATAGGTTAAAGTTGTTTTGAAACATCGAAACAACAAAGAAACAACATAGAAACAATAAAGAAACAAATTTAAACAACCTCGAAACAACTTATATAACATATAAAACAATGCAGGAACAAAAAAAAAACGGAAAAAAGTAAAAAAAATCAAAAAATAGCAAGGAGCGTAAAAAAAATGTAGGCACAAAAGTAAAAAATACGCACAAGAGTAATTGGAGCGTATTGTGTGGTAATGGTACAAAAATCAACGTATTATTCTTCCCCATATATTTATTCCTTCAGTGGATCCGTGCAATGAAATTAATTTATTTAATTTCTGATTAAGAAACAAATGTGAACATATATTTATTGAGATTAGGATACATGATTGAAACATTAAAAAATTAAAAAGAAACATATGAATAAATTTTATATTTTAGACAAGTCAAATAAATAAATAACTGAAGGAAACCAACAGGAACTTTTGAGTTGGACCAAGATTTCCAATTGAATGAGTAAAAGATCCATGGCTGAAATCATTACGCCAATTTTTAATTGTAACTAAATCTTCCATTTTATTGTTAGATTTCTAAAGATAGAAATTGAACCAAAACTTTTATGTAGAAACAGTAGGACCGGATTTACGAACGAGGGGGCCAACTTGGGGTGACAGATCGGTAGATACAAGACTCTTCACATGTTCGAATCCTAATAGAATGGTATGAGTAACTTATCCCGGGTTTGGGATACGAGTAATATATATAATATCTTAATAGGTTTTGAGATGAGTACAAGTAGTATTAATATCACAATTTTTGGGTGTAGATACTCGAAAAATGTACTAGCATTGAAGAATGAATTATATATCAACCATATATATATATATATGATAATTATATTTAAATATATTATCATTATATCAAAAATGGAATCAATACTAGTAGTTAAATTAAATATTTCAAAATACATAACTAAATTCTAATCAAGATGTATTCTCCATAATTTTAAATATTATAATATAAATATCAAGATCCACACAATAGTTTATTCAATCTTAAAGGTAATAATCATGGGCTTGTTTGATTTACAATATATGTTATTAATCAATAATTTAGGTTGGAGACAAAAATACGAAAACACATATACATATATTGATACATATACATACACACATATATAAGTGTACAAAATGAAAAGTTTGGAGGTATAAGTGTAAAATTGAAAAGTTTGGGGGGAGGGGGGGGCAAGGCCCCCCTGAAGCAAAGGGTAGTTCCGCCCATGTGTAGAAAAGGCCTGCATCAATAATTATGATTTTACGTATGGATTATTCCTCAATATTTTCATGTTCCAACTGAATACTTTCCATTTTTTATTATTATCAGAGGAGAAGATTATTCTCTTTACTAAGGAGCCCATACAATTACAAGAGGTATGTTCAGTACCATAAAACCTACATTGGAATCGTTTCTATCAGTTTGATATTTTATTTACCTTTCATGTAGTAACTTTTTTGTTCTCTCTCTCTCTCTTTTATAAATATATATATATATATATATATATATATATATATATATATACACGGACCAAGTTTTACATAAGCTTTTTTATATAGTTGCGCATAATTACATTGAAGTTGACTCTTATTTTGTAATCGGTTTTAACATATATATGTGTTGTTCATTTATTATATTATTTAAATAAAATACATTTGTTAGGAAAATTTATGTTTAGATTTTGATGATACCATGTAAAATTTAGAATAGAAAGTTGGCACCTCATTTTCTTTGTAATTCAACTTAATTATAATAGATAGGACTGTATAAACTGAGTTAGAGTCAGCTAAGTTGGAGATTGCAAGAGTCGACTGAAGATTGAAGAGAAGACCCAGCTGTGTGTCAGCTGTATGAAGCCAAGTGAAGGATCGGTCAAGTGATTTGAAAAGTTTGTCTCGGTCCACACTGACTAAAAGTCATTTCAAAATGATTGGAATCGAATGTGAAACGGGTATGCAGCAGACAATACTTGAAGAAAGCTGATAGAGATCCATTGTCAACACAAGAAAGCTGATTGGAATCGAATGTGAAAAGGGTATATATCTAGGTTTTGTTGGAAATAGGTCAGTGTCAGTCCGCAAAGAATAAAGTCATCTTCTTTGAAAGAGTGCAAAAAGTAAGAAACCAATGAGATGTACCTGAAAACCTGCAGAGATCAAGGAAAGGTTGTAGAGCATTAAAATCATGGTACGATCTTCATTAATGCTGCAAGGACAAGACATGCCAACAACCTACGAGTGAGATTTGAAATATATGTCTATCTCTACAACATATTTATTTTCGAATCTGCACTATGAAAGGCTGAGGTTGCAAGTGAGAGAAGGTGACGAATTTCATAAGACTATCAAGCATTCGTGCAAGCAAAACCCGCAAAAATACTCTCTAGCTTTCAAAGACAATCCTCAAGCCTAAATTCGGGAACTCAATCCAACACACTCTCAGTGAAGGAAAGATTACTTCATCAAGTTGAAGAGGAAATTTGTTCAAGAACAAAAGGGGTCTACTTCCAAGGTTGAAAGAGAAGTAGTAAGGTTCAAGTTCGAACCGAGCGTTGGGCCCGTTGGAAGGTTGTGTGATCAATTCCACGAGTTCGAGGGACCTCAAGTAGCAAGACAACTGCTTTTGTGAAGAAGCCGAGTCCCCAGGAGCACCGGCCGTGGTGATTGGCGTCGATTCGAACCATGACTACTTTGTAACCAAGATCTAGGGGTGGCCAAATGGAACCAAAATCGGGTTCCAAACTTAACCTAACCATGGTCAATGATTCCGAACCGTTAACCGGTCAATAATTCTAAAATCGTAACTGAACTTGTGATCGATTCCGTTCTAGTTTCTTGGTCTCAAAACTGTGGAACCGGCGTTTTTTAACCATCTGCTTAGAACCGTATGTGGAACCGTAAATTAAAACCGCTAATTTCAAGGTTAAAAACCAACGATTTTTATGTTTCCGGTTAAAATATGCGAAAGAAATGTTAAATATTTATTGTAATGTTTTATATTCGTAACTACATGAGGCATGTTTTAAACCAAAGGTTGTAAGCAAACTACGTGATCTTTGATTCGCCTATATTCTAATAATATATATAGACATTTAATGTTGTTATAATATTAAATATAAAACTTAATTGAATATTAATTCCAAAACTTTTGCTTCATTTTTCCTTTCTTTTGTAACTGAAATAAACCATTTTTTAAAAAATAAAAAAATATCGAAAGATAAACAAACGATTCTGGTTAAAACCGGAATTGGAACCGTGGAGGAACCAGATCCGTTTCGAATCGCTTCCCGCTTTTGAAACCAAAACCATGAGACAACTATTCCGATTCCTGCCCTCCAAAATGAAGAACCGTGAATCGGCGCTTTTGAATCGAACTCGCGGTTCCGAACCGTGGCTACCCCTACCAAGATCTGTATTCCTCCAATAATTGGAGAAAAGTGGATTAGAGGAATTACCCCATCTTCGAACCACTATAAAAATTGCTTGTGTCTTATTTACTTACAATACTTTAAATTCTTGCATATCTTTTATATCTGCTGATAAATTATAATTGCTGAACTCAACCGATAATAACCATTGCTAAAAACAAGTGTTGAAAAACAAGTTTAAATCAACAAGGGTGAAAAGCCTTCCGCTGAAAAAAAACCTAATCAACTGTAAATTTTAAGTGTTAGCTGATACCAACTAAGTTATACTATCAACAGTTCAGTCGAGTCTGTCGAGTGGGTAACTTTGTTGAAGTAAGCCAACCTAGTTGTCCCTCAAGGACTAAGCTAATATGTGATTAACTCTGACAATATTTAATAAGACTAAAATCGAAAATTTGGTAAGGTTTATTCAAAACCTCCCTCTTATAAACCTTACTTATCGCCCCTTGGGACATACAACATTTATTCAAGTTTTTATTAAATTATATAATATATATATATTTGTATTTTTTTCCTTTTCGTAGGGCCTTTTTTTTCTTTTGGAGGCCCTCAAAAAGCTAGGGCCAACACAGTACATATATATATGTGCTCGATGTGGTTTAATTCCTTTAATTAGGGATTGAGATTTCCTATTCCTTTTTTCCCATTCCACTCCTATTCCATTATATATATGTCACCATTGTACACATGTTATTCATCCAATGTATGGAATATAAAGCGAAATAGAAACAATCCAGAAACAACAAAAATAATATAGAAAACACCACATCAATAAAAAAAGTTCAAAAATAGGTAAAAACTACATTAACATTGAAAACTACATGGAAAAAATAAAGAAAAAAAACATCATAACAAAATTAAAAACGTTATAGAGAATAACTCAGAAATTAACACAAACAATATGTAAAACAACACATGAATAAAAAAAGCATAAAAAACATGTAAAAGTTGTATTGAAATATCGAAATAATAAAACAACATAAAAAACAACCTAGAAACAAATATAAACAACATTGAAACAACAAAAATAACATATAAAACAATACATGAAAATAAAAAGTCTGGAAAACGTAAAAATAATAAAAAATATACACGAGTGTAAAAAAATTGAAAAAGTATAAAAGTGATATGAACATAAACTATGGGATTTTTTCAAAAGAAGAGTATTTCCCGAAATTTCCTTAATATTTGGACTTAACATAAGAACCTAGTTTTGTTCATGGCCCTTATATATATGTGTATATATATATAAGGAACATAAAAATTAGTGTGTTTACATAAAAATGTTGTGTTTATTTTTAATATTATTTTAAAATAAATTAAATAAATCATACTGTAGTATATTATAACTGATTCCATCTGACGGTTCCATTTTATATTTGTCACATTGTTTTAAAAAAATAAAGTTTTTTAGAAAAAAATGATGCCAAAGAATAGTCAAGCAGTTGTAAAATATTTTTGCATAGACTCGACTCCTTACTCAGAGTCTTTTACACGTCTCTTTTATTTGTAAACCGAAGAACAGAAGACCAATGATGACATTTAACAGAAGTTTGATGAGTTTGTTCAAACAGTTAGCCATGCACCAAGCATTCCTAACTTCAAACTCAAAAACCCCAAACTTGTACCTCTTACCCATCACAATATATCTCTTGCTTCTGACACCAACAACAACAACATTACTCAATTCACTACTATTGATCTCCCCCAATATCATATATAGAACAAACCAAATCAAACTTCTATATTACAACTTAATTATATGTGCTGACCAAAAAATTAAAGTTCTTCAATTTTAGCCACCATTGAAATTTGACAATATATCAACACTTTTAGATCATAAAAATTGAGCACCTGTTTTTTTATATAAATTTTGTAAATTATATATTTTTTCTAAAAGAAGCTGTAGAATTAATACAAATCAATCATTCATAACGTAATAAGTGAACAATCTTTTTATCTATAATCATCTTCTTAAATAAAGTAACAATCCAGAAATATTAATGTGATTTACCAAACATCATTATCATTATCTGAAAAAAATTAAAAAACTAAAAAAGAAGAATAAAAGTCACAAAAACCAACATGAACGCACAAAAAGATGAGTAAAAATTCATTCACTTTGGTCTTTCAAAATTCCAATTATTCTTTCATTAAGATTCAAAGTTGTTCTCATCTCATTCATAAATATAATTCATTTCACAATCATACAGAATTTTTTTACATACCCTTTTCTTTATAATAAAGTTTTCTCTGTCTCAAAACCCCCCATGTTTAAATCATTTTCACGTTCACAAACTAACATGCTATCATTCTTTTCTTTGATTTTCTTTCTTTCCCTCTTTTCTTCACCATGTATTCATTCTAGAACTCTACCAATTTACACCGTAAACCCTAAAAACATTTCATCTGCATTTAAAAACCATAGCTACACGTGGCACGAGTTCGAAAAATTCCAGGATGCAAGCAAAGGCAGTCTCATCGACGGCATTTCTAAACTCAAAAGATATTTCAACAAGTTTGGATATTTAGAGGCAGAAGATATTGTAAATTCGACAGATTTATTCGACTCAAATCTCGAGCGAGCCATTACAAGATATCAAGAAAAATTAGGCCTTCCGGTAACGGGAAAACTCGATTCTCCTACACTTTCTGCAATTATGTCTCCAAGGTGTGGCGTAAGCGATATTTCGAATTATACGTTGAAGGCTACGAAAACTACGTGTACTTCGCCGCCAGCCAAGGTGGCGCCGAATATTCCCTGACGCTAACGTGACGCATTTTCGCCAAAAATTTGATTAATTCTCTGAGCATGGAGGATTTAAGGAGCGCCTTTAAACGGGCTTTCGAGCACTGGGCTTCGGTGATTCCTGTTAAATTCGTGGAGTCCGATGATTACGGGTTTGCGGATATTAAGATAGGGTTTTATTCCGGCGATCACGGCGATGGGGAGGCGTTCGATGGCGTTCTCGGGGTTCTAGCGCACGCGTTCGCCGGAGAGCGGGCGGTTCCACCTGGACGCGGGCGGAGACGTGGGCGGTGGACTTGGTGGCGGAGAAGGCAAAGACAGCCGTGGATTTGGAGTCAGTGGCGACGCATGAGATTGGACATCTGTTGGGATTGGCGCATACCGATGTTAAAGAGGCGGTGATGTATCCGAGCTTGAGACCAAGGGAGAAGAAAGTTGATTTGAAGGTTGATGATATCAGAGGTGTGCAGGCTTTATATGGTTCAAATCCTAATTTCAGTTTACTGGCGTTTTCTGAATCGGATATGTCTTCTAATGGTGGTGCTGATTGGAGAGTTGGAGAGGATGGGATTATAATTAGGGTTAACTGGTTATTGGTGTTGATATGGTGGTTGTGCATGTAATCGGGTAGAGAAATTATTATTTTAGCTTGGAATATTTTTTCTTGTTTTTTTCGGTTGGGGGTGTTAATTAATGGTGTTAATAATATTAATACATATACTCAGAAATGTTAATTTAGTTATTATTAACAATTTTATGTGTCTTTATTTACTTGGTTTATTGAATCGATGTACTCCATGAAATGTCGTAACAAACCACTAAATATTAGTCAATTAATGTTGGACGATAACATAATCATAATGCAAGTCAATAATACCTTACCAAGATGGTAAAAACTAATATAGGACGATTTTACGGGTCAAAATCCATAAGACGTATCCTAAACCCAGACCCACTGGCATAGACATTAGTATTTTTGCAATATTTTGGGGGCAGTGGCATTTTTAGTAGGCAAAAACTTGTATAAGACCGTTTTACGGGTTTCATTCCGTAAGACAGATCTCACTTACCCGACCCATTCTCGACATGGTAACTTGACCCGCAACCTATTTTTTTTCTTTTTTCTTTTCCCACTCTCGCACGTTCTCTCTCAGCATAGAACCTAGGGTTTTCGATTTCTCTCTGGTTTCGATCGACTTCTCCAGTTGTGAGTTTGATTTCCCAACACGAGTTCGAGTTCCCTCAAGTTCTTCGTGGTCTTCTTCTTCTTATTCTATTAATCTCCCATTTTTTCATCGATCAATTTTCGTCAGAGGTGGTTTCTGTGCTTCGACCTCCAATTGGTTTTACGCTGGAAGTTGCAAAGGTATTTTCGAGTATCTTCTCTTCTCTTATTCTCCTTCTTCTTATCTCAGTCTTCATTTTTTTTACAGTGGACGAGTTAAATTCGCCGCTCGGAAGAGGATTTCTCGAGGTTTTAACAAAGGCATCTAATCGTCTATGTTATGGTATTTTACTGTAATTTGATGAAATTTTACTGTCGATTTTTTTAGAAGTGCAAAATCAGCCATTGTAATACATTAGGGTCTCGATGACTGAATTTGATTTGTTGTTTATGTTAATATCTATTTTAACCTAGTGTATTGATTTTCTATGTTTATGTTAAAATTTGTTAATAAATACATTGTTGCTATTTGTACAATTCTTGAACAATGATGTTTAAAATATTAGAAATTCGCATAAAAGTATTATATATTTGTTCAAAAGTATCAATTTTTTAACAATAATTTTTTTACCCTAGTGTATTGATTTTTATTCATTTGTTGTTAAATGGAACTAAAAGTATCGTAAAATTATCTCAAAAATATCAAAATGACTTAAAAATACCATGCATATGCTCCTCCGTCTCTATATCTATATAAGTGTTTGTGTGTCCACTACAACATAAGTTACATTAGGTAACGCCTAAAAAAGTGTTATCTAATAGCCATAAAATGTTAATATAGACAATAGGTAACACTTTGATCATAGATTTGCCCGTGCTACCTATACCTAAGGTATCACTTTTGGTAGCTTTTAGTAACACATTTTCTAAGTGTTATATTAAATCCTCTATTGTAACACTTTAAAGTAACACTTCTAAAATATTACTTAATACATCTAATGTAGCATTTTTTTGTCAAAATGTAACATTTTTTTTGTAGCACTTTCAATTGGATGGTAGCATTTTATCCAAGAGTTGTATCACTCTCAACTATTTATTGAGCACTTTCTAATACTCATATCACATTAAATCTTCATATGTATCACTTTTCGAGAGATTATGTAACACTTATATAGCACCTTTTTTGTCCGACACAATATATTTTGGTAGCACTTTCGGGTTTATAGTAACATTCCATACAATAATTGTGTCACTTTAAACCATGCATTGTAGCACATTATAAATAATTATGTAACACTTAAATAATCCCATATATCACTTTTTAATTGATTGTGTGCGTAAAACATTGTAAATACATAACTCCATAGAATTAACATTAATTAAAAGCAATAAGTTAAAATTTACAAACTAAATCTCATCAATAAGTTTCATTTAGAAATCTAGAATTATGTCAATGCAACAAATAAACTAACTAAAATCTCTTATCCAGTAGAAATTTAACAGAAATTAAAAATCTATGAACATAATCTGTTGAAGAAGTCATAATCTAATAGTCTTCATTATCCTCCTCTTCATTTTGAATTCGATCTCATTTCCTTCAAGGGCTCCACCACCACCATCATCATCATCATCATTTACTCCGTCATCCTTATCTACGTCATTCTGAAAAACATTTAATAACACCAGCATAAGACAACCTAACTATAACAATAACAACACCACTTTTATTCAAGTAATTTCAATGACAAAGGCAATCGCCTAAAATACCATTATGCCAGCACAACTAAAAATAGAAATTATTTGTTTTAATTATAATAAGCATTCTAGCTACCACAACATTACATTATTACCTGGCATTGTTCTCGCATCACCTCCAAAAGATTGCCCATTGAGTGATAAAGCTATAGTGGCAAGCGTTTCGTATGAATTTGATCTTTTAAAAATTCCATAACTTCTCCTAATGTCTTGTTCACAATTTGGGCTTCATATGGCCGCAAAACTTCATCCTGGAATTATCATGGCAGACTTGGATAATGGCGTTCCTTTGTTGGTACACCCGCCTAAAAGTCTACTCTTTCTTGAATCGTGCACCTTTTCCATCTCGATTTTGTATCACATTAAAATAAAGTTAAGAAAAATGTTTATATGAATAATATAAGCACACGTATTTGTGGATTGATTCCAAAATTTCACAAATCGGCTCATATTTGCAATCGAAAAGAAATAAGACCTTGAGAATGACTTCCCTTAGCAAAAAAAAAAAAAAAATGAAATAAAACACAACTTACATAAGTTGTCTTGTATTTTCTCCCTTCTTTCCTTTTGCGAGTTTCCTTTACATGACCGCTTTAGATGGTGGTGCATTATCGATTGTTCCTATGACATAATGTCAAAAATTGAATAATTAGAATAAACAAATATACTCATATTGAAATGGTGCTTACACAATAAAGTTAAAAAAATAATAATATAAAAAATATATATAATTATTTACCACTCATGACGTTTTCTTGCAAATGAAATAGGACCCATAGTGTGCCTATCTTTTTGTCCTTCACTGCATTCTTTGTTCTTTTGACTTACTTCCTCGACTTAAACTTATTCTAGTTCATAATTTTGCTCAAATAATCTCAAATGTATCTAACATAAAAATTCTCGATCATATTAGAATTATGTGCTAGCCAAAAAATTCTTCAAACAAAGCAAACTCTTGTGAATTTCCAATTATATTTTCTTCAAACAACTATTTAACACGCGACATAAAGAAAGATGCTTAATCGCATAAATTTGAAAAGGCAGAAATCCAATAAAGTAGGAAAAGATTCTGCAAAGATAAATACCAAACACATTGCTTCTCATAGTTCGGCATGTGAGTAAAGCTTTAACAAAAATGAAGCTTCCAATGGGGCCAATCCTCAACATAAAGTATTTACTACCTAATCTAATCAATGTTTGATCAGTTTGGAGCTTGACCTAACATGAATAATATTCGATATGTCTAACATAATATGAATCCAACATGATACTCGACCTAAACATACAAGCATTCCACTAAAAGAGAGATTGTGTGAACCATATCTTCATGTCCATTTGCTTCTCTAAAAGTTTTTACTTTGGAGCTCGCTCTTATTCATACTACAATGTTCACAATTAATGATCCGATTAAGTAAAAAGTTTAAGTCAGCTTGCCAGAATCTTGTATGGCAAGTGAAAGTAGCACCCAAGGTAACATTTAACATCTTTTTCTCGATTTATTAGGTATATGTGTTAAATTCAACAATTGATCTATTTCCCAAGGTACTGCATAATGTCAAGTTTTTCGATTTATGCGGTATGTGTCCTTAAGTTTCGCTTGTTCCACTCCAAAATGCTATGGGGAAAGGATGAGCAAAAATGAATTTCAGAATTCGGCAAGAAGAGGTCCACAAGAACATCTCACGTTTGTCTAAAATTAAAATGAGAATACAATACTCAATATTTTCTAGACAAACAATATAGATTTTAATCACTGTTAATCACAGGGCCTTACAAGTAACCAACAACAACTCAACTCAAACAGTTATTACCTTAAAAAGAAGGAGCAAATCACAAAGTGAAATTCAACAAAATAATTCCTACCATATTCTTTAGATTTCTCCATTTTTTAAAGTTCTACAGAAATGGGGAAAGTAAATAAACATCAACATGGTAACTCTTCACCAAGACTATTACCATATTCCTACCTTGCCAAATGAGAGCTTTTATCATAACCTTTTTGATTTCAACTTGAGATATGCTTTAGTTATTAAAATCGATTCTTCATTGATTTCTTACATTTTTTCTCTGAAAATGAAATTAAGAATAACTATATGCATTCAATAATAAAATAATACACCATGAAAAGTACCTCAACCTCATCCAGGTTCCAATATTCTAACAAGTCCGCAAAATGTGAATCTGGAATTGAGCCTGGTCGATTATGCCATCTATCCTCTTCATTATCGTACCTATTGTAATGTTTCTTCTTTATTCTAGTCTTATAACTGCGCCAGAGAGCTCCAATTGATGACAACACATTGTCCTTGACTTCCTCCGAGATCAAGAATTTCTTCTAAAAAATATAGATGAAGTTATTGAAATATAACTATATTAATATTAAGATAAAGCATGTATGCAAAGAGTACTTTCAAAAACTCGATTGGAGTATACTATGTCGCACAATATAACAATATAAGTAATAAGCAACAACAAGAAAGAATTTGATATTCTCGCTAAATTTTCAAAGTCTTATACCTTCACATAATCTCAAATATTTTATTTGTGTGGAACATGGCGCAATCAACATGGTTAAGTGGTGCAAGCCAGAATCGCGAGATAATGACCCTAAAAACTAACTAAATTTGCTAAAGTTGCATCATCCGACATATCGGCTGACCCATCTCATTCAAAACTATGAGCTTGCGATCATTTAATGTCCATCCATGAACATCTTTACACGTATTTGGTCCTCTCGCTCGCTTTTCTTTCCGCGACACTACACAAATTTCAATATAAAAAGTTAAAAGCATAATTCTATACTCACATTTATGTACATGAATTCCATAATTTTAAATCATCCCCAAGAAAGAACAATTAACAAAAATAGCATAAAAATCAATAGATTATTCATTTTTAACTTTACCGAGTTGATCACCGTTGTTCTTGCATGGGAATTACTTCATTTTTTTTTCTCGGGCAATAGGATCGCATCTTGTTCTTTTTCAAAAGCATATTCATCTAAGTTTTGAGACTCCTCATCTCCATTCACTAAATCAAATCTACAACCAATATCATCTTCAAATAATCGCACTCTTGAACATCTTGCTTGTCGCTTTGTGAATTCTCCATCGCTTGTCAAAATCATCATTTGTTTTGATAGTCGCTCATTTTCATATGATTTTCCCTCATCCTAAGAAAAACACCAAGTGTTCCAAGTGCGACCATTGTCTTGCTTCCCCTTCTTCGTATGAGTGTTGTTCTCTACATGAGAGTTGTTCTCAAATCGCTTGGCCGACTTGGTTTTGGCAAAAAACATTCATTGGTCATACCTAAGTCTGTGATGTGATATGGCTTGTGACGTCACTCTTTCATTTTGTTCCAAATGCATTTGTTGGGCAAGTGGTGTTAGAACCTTGTCTTGATGCTTAATTTGTGATGAATTCACGCTTCTATTGTTTTTTGTCTTTACTCGTTGCAAAAGCCTTTTCTGGGGTTTGAGAGCGCGTCTTTACTAAACTTGCCATTGAGGTGTTAGAGAATCGTGGTTTCTCTACACTCTTTATAAGATTTCCGCCTCCACTAGCAATTACCTGAAATATAGTATAATGAGTACATGATTTAACTACATAACAATAAACTAATTGATAAATTTTATTCGACCTTCTTCTTTGAGCAAGATCTCAAACTTTGTATTGTTTGCACCCTCTCAATGTTATCCTCTTTAGTTGACTTCTCTAGATGATCATCTTCGGTGTGTACTCATCATCATTTTCAAAGACATGCTTAGACGTTATTGTGTTGCTCGATCCTTTGCTTCTTGTTGTTCATTAAACTCATTGCTTCATAAGCAAGGGTTTAAGCCACAATTCCTCCATCTTCCTCTTATTTTCTTCTATTGTCCTCATTCTCGATTTTCATAATCGGCCATCTTGATCTACCAAAAATTCAAGTAGCAAGAAAAATTACTTAAGCATCAATATAAATTTCACCACTTAAATAAATACAAAATATGTATGATTTAGGTACAAATTAAAAAGAAGGTAGAAAAAGATATTTCATATCACGACTTAATAAGTATTCTTCATCATTCTTACTAATAAAACCCAAAAGCTATATAGTTTTAATATTTCTTTTGTTTCAAAATGACTATGATGTTGTCATCCCCACTAACCTAGAGAAAGAAAATGCAACGGGACCTCAAGAACTGAGAATTAAATTTAGAGCCCTCAATATCACAATAAAAGAACAGAATCTTATGAGAACTACTCTTCAACGTTTTCATAAAAATGGGTGGATAAATAGGTGATATAGAGGGTATTATGTGATGAATATAGAGAATAATCTAACCACTACCCTCCAAATACAAGAACATAATTGTCCTCTACCTTCAAGTGTAAAAAGTAGAACAGAGGTGTCACTTTGGTATGAAAGTGACTGGACTCCCTTAACCCGTTAGCATTAGATGAGATATCATAAAGTGTTTGATTCTACATATAAGATATTGCTATCCCAGGTTGAAAAAACCAAGATATTTATGCACTGTGACTCCAGTTCCTCAAAATTACAAAGAATTTTGCACAGAGATGGAAAATTTACTAAGAATCGTGATCCGGGCATCTTCGAAACAAAGGAATACTAGAAATTGACATCAATTACATATGAAAAAAATAAACATGGATGGAAATCACAGATTGGTAGTAACGATTAAGCAAACAAACTCAACGTAGATACAAATCATTCAAGCACTCAATTAAGGAAATCTACTAGCATCGAAAATACCCAGTGAAATGGTATCGATTGTTTTCTCCCTTTTCTGATGCGTGAAGGGATTCTGTTGGGTCTGGAAAAATTGCTCGTATTCTATTTTTTTTATGTGTGAATGAATTTTGTTGGGTTTGTAAACCTAGGCGGTGGTTATTGCGTGAGAACTGAGAAATGGAGTATGAATTTCGCCAAAAATCAGAACCGCACAAAATATTTAAGATGGAGGGAATAATTTTAGCGGAAATTTGCGTAAATGCCAACTTTTAACAAAATTTTTGGAAAATGCCACCCAACCTAAATCCTTGTAATTATACCCCATCACCCTCGTAAATGTCCAAGATACCCCTCAATAAAGAAATTGACCCCAATCAATCCCTTTCCTCTCATTGTCACCTTTGAGGAGGAAAACAAAATCGCCACGCTTACACCCCCTCTCTCTCTTTCCCGTCTCTACCCGCCCAATTTTTTTTTTTTTTTCTCGCTATTGCGTATATTCCGGCGATTGGTACGCAACTCCCTGCTGCTCTCTTCTCGGCCATTTCCCTCCTGCTTTTGCGCGAGTTTGGTGGTCATACTCCTCTTGGGAACGACTTTGTAGTTCTCTTCGACGGCCATCCGACATTCACCGGTGGTCTCATTTTTCTCACCGGCGTCCATTTTGAAGTGCATTTCCCGGTAAGTTCGATTTTTCTCTCCGTACTTGAAATCTAGGGTTTTCTAGGGTTTTTTGTTACATTTTGTTTTCGCACTATGTGTTCTAAGACACTAAAAGATGAAAATTTCAAGCCTACTAATACATTTTTTATTTTCATGGTTTTTGGTTTGCTCGAGTTTGGGTGAAAGATCTCTCGATTTTTCTCAAAAATAATCCGAGAAGCATAATAATGTTGTATGCATTTTTCTCCTCGGCGCTTTAAGCCTCGGTTTCACGGGTTTACGGGTCCGCTTGAAAGCATAATAGTGTTGTATACGCTATTTCGATTGAATTTGGAAGTTTATTTCGATTTTTATCAGCTTTGTTGGGTTTGAATTTGGAAGTTGTATGTTTTTCAACCCTTTCCTTAAATTTCCTGCCTTTTGTCGCTTTTTTACCCTAATGTTATTACGACCACCATTTCGACCACCCATAAGACCATCATTTAATCGCTACTTGTTTTTCGACGCTTGCCGACTAGTATTTCGACCTAAAGTTCTTTTTTTTTTTTTGGGTTTAACAGGATAAAATGGCTCTCGCCCGGGAGAAAGATCGCTTTAAAGGCAAGTTGTCATGTAGGTTGTGGTTCAATTCTACGGATCTCATTAAAGCACGGTTGAAGGGGGATAATGTTGAAAAATTCAAGAATCCGTGCTTTGGTTATTTTTTGAAACCGATACAATTCAGCCCAGGCTTTGTGCCGCAATTGCTTCTTCCGTCAAGACAATAGTCTTTTCCATGCACTACATTGTCTTTCACATAAACAATGCAGTCCGCCTTTGGGCCTAAGAATTTCAGACCGATAACCGGCCTTGAAGTTTGGCCCTATACCACCAATTAAATCAAAGCCGAGGTATCAAATTTTTTTTTGGTAAAAGTGGCGTTGTTTTTATGTTGGACATAGTAAGTGCATTGAAAGAACATGCAAGGAAGGAGAATGTCAAGGGAATCATGACACTAAAATCGCCCTTCTCGTATGCCTTGTACGATGAGTTTTGTTGGTCTCCGCTCCCGCTAAAAAGCTAGATGAGAAATACATATATTTAGTTGACAATTTGAAGGCCTTCAATGCATATCCGTAATGCCGCATTTCCTATGAATTCATAGTGTCTAATATACGATCTTGCATGTCCGAGCGGGTACATAATTTTTGGAAGAGAAAGGAGAAGGAAGGTCTAAAAGAAGAAAGACCACAACATGGAGAAGTTCGATGTCTCCGTTTCACACATGCTTTACAAGTTTGGGCATACGGGCGATGCCCGAACTTGGTAAATTATGTGCGAAACGTGTGTCGGGTTCTACTGATGCAACTCCCTGGATTCTCCGCTGATAGCCGAGGATGCCCCACATCATTGAAGTTTTTGAAAAAAAAAAAAATTTTTTCAACTTGAAGCCTGGTGATCTTGTTGCCGATCGTGTAAGTTTTTCTCAAATTGATTTTTTATTTATTATGAAAAGAGTTTGAATATTGTACTTATTGAAATAATTCATTATTGAATTGAACACGATGAAAGTGGCCAAAAGATTGAAACCTTCTCGTGTTTAAAAGAGTTTTGGCTACTTTCAAAGTGTAGCAAAGTGGCAACAGAAATAAAGCGGCACCGTGCTGTAAATTGAGGAAGATCTTGATGAAAATGTGGATGTTGATGCGTCCACAACACGAAGGATGATTACAAGGGAAGAGAGAACCAAAAATAGGCACGATGTTGATGCGGAAAACCATCAAAGGCATGTAAGTGATTCGACATGTTTTCAAATATTTTTGTTTTGTGGTTATTGATTTGTATCTCGTATGAAAAGAGTTTGAATATTGTACTTATTGAAATAATTCTCATGTGTGTTTCAGTCCTTTTGAATTGAATAAAATTGAACAAATAAGCCAAAAGATTGACAAGATTGAGGAGAAAATGCCGACATCAAGTAAATGTCACAAGATGGATGGAGAAAGTGGGTCAGAAGGAGGTTGAGAGTGATGACGAATAGGAAAGTGTTGGAGAACTCAAGGAAAGTGTTGGAGGAGAAGAGGAGAGTGAAAGTGATGACATTGATTATAAGGAAGAGGAAGCAAGTGATGATAATGAAGAAGAAAGTGATGATAAGAAAGAGGAAGAGATAGAGGAAGAGGAACAAACTCATGAGGGAAGATGAAGAGGGCAGAAAGTGATGGGGTAGGGGCAGAAAGTGATGGGTAGAGGAAACCGATGACGGGGGAGAAGAATAGGAAGGGAGAACAGAGCGATACATGGGGGGGAAGGGTGACAAGGAGGAGAGGACTAAAGAAGCAGAGGGGTCTCACAAAGACCTAACCCCGCAGCCAAATTTACCAAATAATTGCACAAGTGATGGTCGATTTGGGGTCCGACCAAAAACGATCTTGTTGTCGCATCAAACCGATGAAAACCTCGAAGGTCGAATCCGTGTCCGACCCAAAAATGACCAAACTTCCAAACATGTGAAGGCTCGAAATGGAATCCGACCCCACAAACGACCAAACCTCCGAACAGTCGACCTTCAAATGGGGAGCAAAGGAGGCCCACCACAAGACGGACCTTGTCACCGTCCCTATGGTGGTCGAAGAAGATGCCTCCGCTTTGCATACCCCCGCAATTACAAGTTGAATAATTTCCGCCATTATCATTAGACACTTCGAACTAGATGTTGTGTACAACCTTCAACCTCGACTCCATATGCCGATATTAAAAATATTTGTTTGGTGATTCGATTTTGTGGATCCCCTTCCCCTGCGTGTAAGAGGCCCAAACGTAAACCAAAAGGGGCCTAAAGATAAGTCACCGTATACCAACCCTACCACCACATTTTAAAAGAAAAAGAGAAAGACTAAAAATGTGGGGAAGAACATCAATCTAACCTATTGTTGGTCGATATGACCTTCTTCCGCAAGCTATCCCGTAGAGAAACCGCACTCTTTCAATGATTGGTGGGCCACTTCTCGTGATATTGTAACTCCCGTAGCACCTTTGTCCTTTGAAGCCGACGCGGGTGGTTCCTTCTTGGTTTACCCCACTAATCACACCAAGAGCATGGCTAAACAATGCGGTATGTTTTCTTTTTTTTTTTTTTGCTACTTTTACATTTCATTGACATAAATATTTGGTATAAACAATGTATTTTTGTTCTTTATTGCGTAATCTAGATGCATTGACTTATCTATTGCTATTTAAGAGGAAAGATACGCCACATGCTTTCTTGCCTAGATGGACTTGCACCGATTCATTATTTTGGGTATGTTTTTTTTTTTAATCATGTTAATGATTTCAAGAATTGCTAGTCATCTCATTTTTTTCATTCCAACAAAGAAAGAAGCATTTCTCTAGAAAACGGTTGATAGCTACACGTAAGAAGAATGAAGAACTGACTTCCAACACGAAGGTGGAACAATTTTGCAATATGTCGGTGGTCGGACCAAGGAGCTAGGGTCGAAATGGGCCGAATGTGACAAAATTTTTGGAGTGGCCCATGTTTTTGGCAACCATTGGGTACTTTATGAGCTTGACTTGACCATGTGCACAATAATGGTGTATGACTCCCTTTCGATACCACGACTATTGCAAAGACCAAAAAGAGTTTGTTCCATCGGCACCTGCACTTCCTATTATCCTCGCAATATGGGAAATATTTGGGAGAACCGAACAACACCCGAGGATGTCCATGCCGATTGAAGATTGCAAGGATGGAGCACCACCGCAAAGAAACAAACGGTAGTGATCAGTGGAGTTTTGGCTATAAAATTCATGGAAGCTTTGGCAATGGGTAGAAGTGTGGTCGAAATCGATCCTGGGATGACCATTCAATTTAGGCAAAGATTTTGTTCTCAATTTTTCAAGAGTGCTGATATTGTTGTTATAGAGTGAGATTTTTGTATGTATTTTGACAAAGATTATTCTATCAAAGAAAGTTGTATTATTAGTAGCAGTCGATTTATTTATCTAGTATTGACATTTTATGTATCTATTTTGATGTATTTAATCGATGTATTTATTATTAGCAGCTTGATGTATTTATTTAATACAAACACTAAAGATTCAACCAAGACATCAAATACTAGCATAGAAACAAAAAAACCGAATAATGCCATAAATTTTGGTACAAACAAAGTGCTAAAGTTACATGGAAAAGTTACAACGACCAATACATCGACACTTGCATAGCTCCAAAGAAACCGAATAAAAGACATAAATATTGTTACAAACAGTGCTAAAGTTACAATAAAAAGTTACAACGACCACACGACCGACTAACATTTCGACTATCATGACAACGACCTTTCCATCAATAAATTTAAAATGACCGCTCACCGATCGACAATCGACCCAAAGGTTCTCCGACCCCGTCGACCTTGATGCGACTCCAGTCGACCTTGATGCCGACCTATCATCAACCCCATCCACCGATCTAATCATTTCTAGGAGCTGGGTTTTTGCAGGTCCTACGGTTATGGCCAGTCTTTTTGCAACGTTTGCATTTTTTGGCTACCACTTCTTCCCCTCGATGCAATCCTAAGTTTCCTTGGCCTACCACTTGGTCTCAAGGTGATCATAGAGCCAAAATTATGGTGTTGATACTTCCTCCGGAGTTTTCCAATAATCCTCATGTCCAACAGATATATCGGCACCCCATTTTAGATTTTGATGAATGCCATGTAAAACTTAGAATAGAAGTTGGCACCCCATTTTTTGTTGTAAACCGCATTGTAATAAATAGGTGGGGTCAAGCCGAGTTAAGTCACCATGCCCAAACATGCAAGAAGACAACCGGAGACTAGAAGGAAGACTCACCGCAAGACAACCGAGTATGGCAAAGAAGAGTAGACGGAACTCTACTAAAGAAGCAAACTGAGATGCACTGAGTGGAGTATCACCAAGTCAACTCAAGAAAAGCCAAGTCTCAAGTTGAAGTGACATAAGAGTCATCCATGATTGGAAGTCGACTCTAAGTCACCTGGGAAAGCAAGGAAATGCAATAAGTCGAGATAATCAAAAGATCCATTGCACGTAAAATCAAGAGAATTACTTAAACAAGTAATATCTCCATGATACCTTTCTCGAAGTGCTCACCCCGTAAGCTGCAAAAGGAATAAACCAATGGGAAACACTACACCGTGTCGAACTCAAAAGGTGAAGAACAATTCATTCGAGGAAATGGCAATTCCAAGGATCGCAACAAGACAAGCCAACGAATGCAAGTGACTTTCAAAAATAAGCCTATCTCTTCAACGGGCGTATTTTTTGAAAGATCACTATAAAAGGCCGAGAAATAACTTTGAGAATCGAGAGACCGTAACCAAAAACGCTCAAGCAATTATTAGAACCGAAAACCTGAAATATTCTCAATCCTCAAGCCTACACTACGAAGAACATCAATCCAACACTCACCGTGAAGGAAAGATAACTTCAATCGCTTGAAGAGGAAAATACAAAAAATCAAGGGGGTCTACATTCCACGAAGGATTGTAGGAAGGTTCAAGGTCGAACCACCTCTTGAGCTTTTGGAGGGCTTCGTGATCAAATCCAAAGAGCTTGAGCAAGTGAGTCAGAGAGTAGCAAGGCAAAATGCCCGCGAAGAAGCCGAGTCGCACGATAAGCCAACCGAGTGATCAAGGCGTCTCCGATCGAGTCCAAAAGGATCAAGTCACCGTGGTGATCAAGACTTGTATCCGGATCTGTACCACTTTGTATACCGATCAATACCTAGTGGATTCCTCCAGAGTTGGAGAAGAGAGGAGTAGAAGAATTACCCCATCTTTGAACCTCTATAAAAATCTTATTGTGTCATTTACATTTCAAAGACTTTAATTCTTGCATCATATTTGTTTATTTCTCACGACATATTTGCTATCTATTAGATAATCTCTAAGTACTAAATCGAGCTCTAAATCTCTACTTAACCAAACTTAAGGGTGTTAAGTCTTCCAATAAAACAAACCACAATTGAGTTAATTTAGACTTAACAAATGAGTTATTCCAAAGAATGTACGCTGAGTCCTGTGGAGAGACTAACTCTACCGATTAACTAAATTGACTCATCCACCAAGGACACAACCGTAGTATCAACTCGAATTTTTAAAAGGACTAAATCAAAAATTTGCAAGGTTTATTCAACCCTCCCCTTCTAAACCTTACACTTACACCCCTTGGGACCTACAAGGGTATCGTGAGCGGTTGGTTCATTGAGCCTTCCGCACCGGAACCAGATCTCCAAACTTTTCAAAGTCCGCTTTAGTACTTAAACGCTCAAAACTCTTTTTATCATTAAAATTTATTATCATGGAAGCAAATTTGACACGCATCCCTATGTTCACTATTGAAGAATTTGATGATTGGAAAATTCGTGATGTGCTCATCTATCAAAGATTACATGATGAAATGTGGATAGTGATAGAGGATGGGCCACCGCAAATCTTAAAGGTGAACACAACAAGAAGAGCCGCACTGGCCGTGAAGAGGATGTTGTCCCTAGACCACCCATGGTTGAAAAACCAAGAACCGAATGGACAAATGATGACAGAAAAGATACAACCTGGACAATGTAGCCAAGGACATCCTTTACAAAACTTTGACAAAGCCATGTTCAATAAAGTCAAATCATGCAAAACGGCTAAAGAAATCGGGACAAGCTAACATTGATTTGTGAAGGCTCGTGAGCAAATCAAAGAAAACAAATTATCAAAGATCGTACATGTAAATTTGAGAACTTCAAAATGATCTCAGAGAAAACCTGATCAACCGGATGCTCGGTTCACGTAAATCACCAACGAGCTATCCGCACTTGGAAAGGAATATACACGTATGAAATGTGTATGAAGATCCTAAAAAGTCTTCCAAATGAACGGGAAATGAAGGTCATGGCACTAAGACATTCCATGGACCTATCAAAAACATCCAACCATGAACTATTCTCGCACCTCAAAGCCTACGAGTTTGAGCCGAGAAGAAAAGACCAGAAGAGACAAAATTGCATCCAAAACAAATTTAATTGTTAAAGATGGGAAGAGAGCCGAGGTCAAAGAAGCCATTGATCCGTAAGAAATAGCCCTATGGTTAAAAGATTCAACAAGTTCTTCAATAAGAACTACAAGAGAGGCAAGGGCGAATCTTCCGTAAGACACTCCTCCCTCCAAATCAAGGGAAGATAGGCCAACCAAGAGAACAGATCATCAAAATGTCAATATCAAAGGGTGAAAATCCAAGAATGGAAAGAGTCGATCAAAAGGCTAAATATCTATGCTGAACTCAGAGACAACCAGGTCACTATGCCATTGATCGCTTCATATCCTCGTAGTCAACAAATACAGAATGAAGAAGAAAGAAAGGTCTTCAGAGAAAGAAGACAAGAAAAGAAAAAGGCAATGATGGCCGCAGAGATCATGAGACAAACAAGTCAAGAGAGACAATCGATTCAGAGAGCAAGGAAGCCGACTACTCAAGTGACTCAAGCTTAAGCCTTGATCCGCTTGATGGCCAAGGAACAAGATCAACTCGACCAAGAAGATGAGGTACACTCTAACTCATCAAACTCCTGATTCTAGTGATAGTGATCGTGACACACACACTTCATCACCCACTCGATCTTTATGATTCATTAGGCAAAATGATGAAAGATTTTGAACACATTAAATCCTCACACACACTACTAAATGAGGAAAACAAAGATACTCAAGAGCCAAAACTCAAAGTCGACTAAGGAGCCGAGTACTCTAAGTCAAATAGCCGATGAGAATGAAAGTTTAAAGACCGAAATGCTAAGTTAATAGCAGAAATTGCTGCCATAGAAAAGAGGGAGAATGACCTCAAAATATTATTGCCTCATTCACTAAGCATCTAAATCATTAGATGATCTTATTATGAGTCAAAGAGAATGTGGAGACAAGACAAAGCTTAGATTTAACTCCTCCGTGATATGTCAAACTTCTCGAGAGTAATTTTGGAAAAAGGATCTTCAAGCAATGAAGAGTCTAAAAATTCCAAAACTCTAAAATGTTGCACACACATTCACTCCAAAGCACAATTACAAGCAAACTCGGCCTTGGTTATAAAGGAAAAGGAAAATGTACCGATTGAGTGCGCTGAAAGGACAAAATGAGAAGAGATTCAATGAGTTCCTCAAAGAAACTCCAAACACAAAATACTCAGAAAGAAGAAGCAGAGCTACCAAAAACCTTAAAATCTATAAAAGAAATACATATGATGAGAATGGTAGAAAATATCCAAGCCAAGCCGATTGAATAATGTGAACTATCAAAGATAGACTTATGTAATATAAGCCCAAATGGCAAAGGCCTAGAACTCAAGAAAGGCCATTCCAAAAGTATAAGAGCTTTCATCAAAGACACATATGCACCTAGGCACTACACTCGAGACACCACAATTACCTGGGAAGGCGATTGCTAAAACTTATACACAGCATACAGACAAAAGAGACAAATGTATGAACCTAAAATCCCCAAGCAATTTGCCAAGATTAATTATGATTATGGCACTCGATAGATGGCAACCCCTTAGAGTCAAATCATTTGGCTATAAGTTGGTTGGATCATCTTACAATTTAACTCCCTCAGACCTGCATAAGTATGGGTACCTAAAACTTAATTTTTCTTGATTGCAGTTCAAGGAACAACCGAAAGTGCCAAGAAACCTGGTATATGGATAGTGGTCGTTTCCGCATATATGACAAAATAAGAAAAATCATCAAAATTCAAGGAAGTTAAAGGAGCAAAAGTCATATTTGGAGGAAATGAAGCTCCGTGAAATAAGAGGCATTGATCCATCAAGAGGAATGGATTAGAAATCACAAATGTTGCATATGTTGAAGGACTCAACTTCAACTTGCTAAGATCACCAACTCGCGATGTGGCTATAATGTTGATTCAACATGGGTATATGCCAAATCAAGGATACTCAATCGAATGAAGTTGTGTTGCAAGGATGCGCATAAAAGAACATGTATGTAGTAGATTGGTCAACCGCTACACACAACACCGCTTTATTAGCAAAAAGCACACAATCAATCAAGTCGTGGGCACAAAAAGTTGAGTCACCCGAATTTCAAAACGACAATGCTTGCAAGAAGTAATCTTGTGGAAGGACTTCCGATCAAGATATAAGAAGGAGAGTATATGTGATGCATGTCGTAAGGGAAAACAAATCAAATCTTCATTCAAAGAAAAGACATGTCCATCTTCAACAAGAATATCAGATCCGCTACATACGGATCTATTCGCCCAAAGGGAACCAAAAGCATAAGTGGAAAGAAATACACCTTGGTGGTAGTATATGACTACTCAAGATATACATGGACAATATTCATGTGTAAGAAGAAAGAAACTCTACAGAAACTACCACAAATGATGAAGAGGATTCAAAACGAGAAGAGCCAAACCACTATCAAAATAAGATCGACAGAGAACCGAGTTTGTCAATGGAATAATAACTCAAGATTGTATTGAAAATGGTATTGGTCATGAACTATCTCAGCAAGACTCCACAAAGCAGAATGGAGTTGCAGAAAGAAGGAACATAACTCTCAAAGAAGAAGTTAAGACCATGTTAGTCAAGCAGGTTACCAAAAAGATTTTGGGTCAAGCAATCAACACAAATTTGCCACTCAAAACAGATGTATGATAAACAAACAACTCGACAAAGACTCCCTATGAGATTTGGACTGAAGAAAACCAAATGTTGCGTATTTTAGAATATTTGATGTAAATGCTTCATCCACAACAATGGCAAAGATAATCTAAAGGCCTTCGATGCTAAAGTCGATGAAGGTATCTTCTGGGATACTCAAATAAAGCAAAGCCTACAGAGTACTCAACAAAAGGACTATGGTTGCGTAAGAATCCATTCATGTGGTATTCGATGAGCCAAATGTAAATGGAGAAGACATCAAGAGTCACCGATAAGTCAATCATCCAACCATACAAAGAGTCCCTATGCAAGTCAAGCCGAATTATAAACTCGTAAGAAGATGAGATAGTCAATCTCAAAAACAATGAAAATTTGCAAAAGTGACTACGAGAGAGCCGATCAAAGCAACACAATCGCTAGACGATTGAATCCAAATAACTTACTTCAACTCCGATGTAAGATGGCCGAGAGACCATCCACCGTAACTTGTCATTGGAGACATAAGAGAAGGTGTCAAAACAAGATCCGTAACTCAACAAGAAGCTATGTTCACATGCTTTATCTCGCAAATAGAGCCCAAAGATATGTTACAAGCATTGATGACGCACATTGATTCAAGCTATGCAAGAAGAGTCAATCAGCTTTGAAAGAAATAAAGTATGGGAATTAGTTCAAAGACCCACACATCAAAATGTTATTGGTACTAAATGGGTGTTCAAACAAGATGAACGAGGAAGGTTCTGCGGGTAAGAAACAAAGCAAGACTAGTAGCCAAAGGATATTGCCAAGAAGAAGGAATAGATTTTGATGAAACATTTGCTCCTCGTAGCAAGATTGAAGCTATAAGGATGTTTCTTGCCATGTTGCTCACAAGAATTTCATTGATATCGATGGATGTAAAAAGTGCATTCCTAAATGGTCTATTGGAAGAAGAAGTGTATGTTGAACAACCTCCAGGATTTGAGAAGAAGACTCTTGGAGATAAGGTATACAAACTCAATAAAGCTTTGTATGGATTGAAACAGCACCTGAGCATGGTATGATACCTTGTCACAATTCCTAACCGAAAATGGATTCACAAAAGGAAAAGTAGATAGAACACTTTTCGTAATTCAAGACAAAAAGAGTATACGCTTGTTCAAATATATGGGATGACATCATTTTTGGATCCACAAACAAAGAGTCGTGTGAAAATTTTCAAACCTCATGCAAAGTAAATTTGAAATGAGCATGATGGGAGAGCTAACATTCTTCCTTGACTCCAAGTGAAACAACCGGGATGGAACCTTCATAAGTCAAACAAAATACACCAGAGATTTAATGAAGAAATTTGGTATGGAGGAGAAGTCTTCTCGAAAAATACCAATGAATACATCACCAAAATGGACATGGATGCAGATGGCAAGCCTCAGAGATCAAACAAGATACAAAGCACTTATTGATCATTGCTCTATCTCACAAAGAAGCAGCCGTATATCACCTTTGTTGTAGGTGTATGTGCAAGATTTCAATCGCTCCAAAAGAGAGCCATATGACAAAGAATTAAGAGAATATTGAGATATTTGAAAGGAAGCCAAGAAGTTGGCTTATGGTATCCAAAAGAAGGTGGATTCAAGCTAATCGGCTATTCGACTGACAATGTCGATGCAGAGTCGATGACAGAAAAAGACCTCAGTGCACATGTCAAATGCTAGGAAACAAAGCCGATTTCCTGGTTAGCAAGAAGCAAAATTCAATAGCCACCTCCACAAATTAAACAGAATACATAGTCATGGGCAAACAAGCAGCTCAAGTCCTATGGATGAGACAAAGAAATGAGAGACTATGAAGTTGAGGAAAAAGAAATTCCAATCATGTGTGATAACACAAGTGCAATTGCAATTACTCAAAATCCTCGTGGTTGCACTCAAGAACAAAGCATATCGATGTCGATATCACTTCATAAGAGATCATGTTGAAAAGAAGACATCATCTTGGAATATATCTCAACCGATAAACAATTGGCCGACATCTTCACAAAACCATTATGTGAGTCAAGATTTGAAGAACTCAAGCATGAGTTAGGGTTAATTGAGCCGAGCGAAACAAGAATCAAAGAAAAGAAATGGAACACAAAAAGGAAAAAGAGTCAACTCACAAATCAACAAGTAAATCACCAGATCGAAAGACAATATACCAAGTCACCGACAAATTGAGTCACAAAGAGGAATGTGAAAAGAAGAGCTAAACCACCGAGGGCAAAAGTCAATCATTTATGAGCCAAGTGACAAAAACGCTGCTGCTTTTGACTAAGCGGAATGTTTTTAAGAATTACGCCAAAGATAATTATGACGCGTACAGCAAAAGCCGCACACCAAGCTTATGATTGATATAAATGCCGCCGCATTAAATACGAGACATTAAATGCTAAATCGGGCGTGCAAAATCTAAGCCGTTGATTTCGATCACATTTCAAAACCACCCGCACGCCCTTTCATAAACCATACTTAAACCATTTTCGCCTGCTTTCTCTCACACACTACCAAAACCTGCTCATTTCTCTCTCTCGTAAGAAAGGCAAAAATTTTCTCAAAACCCTATCTATCTTCAAATCAATCTCTAAGTTTTCTTCGGTAAAATCCTCAAGGATGGCACCAACCTATGATTTTGTCAAGTTAAGAAAACAAATCCACACCGGTCTACCGGATTTCGACGATGGTGAAACAGGGTCCGACGACACCCTAGTGATGAAAATTGCCGAAAATTGGAAACGCCTGGGTCAAATCGCTTTCGACGCTGAATATCCGGACCTATGTGGAGGAGGTCGCACGCTTCTACGTGAATGCCGAGATTCACGATGAAGGGATAAAGTCATCTGCTCACGAAAGAAGCTCACTATCTCTCGCCAAGGATTTGGTCAACACCGCCACTACCAACGGAAGGAGCATCGAAATTAACGGCCGATGTAAACTTGGCCGCCGGAAGGAAATAGCCAAGCCCGACTATACCGATAAAATAGTTTACACAAAAAACAAGAGGTCAGCCAAGGAGGATTATCACAAGTCGTTGGACATATAGTTGCCAAATGTATTGACATCACCTGGCAAATTTTGACCAATCACAAAAAGCAAAGTTGATCGTGATGGCGCGATCATTGAAGAAAGGAAAATAAATCAATGAGTTTGTCTACAGCAGACTATGCCGTAATGTAGGGAACAAATCCTTCAAGGAAGATGGCACATTTGGAGTATCCCTAGATATGGCATGGTGATTGGCCGGGTCATGGAGGTGAAAGGAGTCCTCTGACATGGAAAGGCGCCCATGTTAACAAGAGGATGTTCGATCAAACCTCTCTCGGCGCACGTAAGAGAGCCTACGCCAAGAGAGCCGACACGAGTGAGGGGGAATCACCGACCCTCAAGATACAAAAGTTTCTCTCCACCAAAGAAGAAAGCCGCCCCCCGCAATGCTAAGAAGATCACCGCTTCCCGCAAAGAAAGAAAGTCAAACTCGCTTCCCGCCCGCAGCAGAGTCACCCGCCCGCAGCTCGTGTTCCCGCCCAAAGAAGAGCGGCGAGAAGGACTTCAACTACCTTCTCGATCGTCAAAAAGAGGAGATCCGATAAGCCAAGACGACCAGCCTCGAAGAAGACACCAAAGACGCCCCGCCGCCAAGACTCGTAAGAAACTATCTCTCGAACCAAAATCCTCCGGTACAAACTAGAAGACGAAGAAGAATCATCAAGCGCCCCGAGCTTGAGAAACCGGCCGAGTCACCACTCACCGAACAAATACTTAAACCGCCAAGCAGAGAGTCCCCTGCATGTAATTGATGAAACAACTAAGTCTCATCAAGGCGATCACAGAGGCAAATCAAGAAATAGTCGTAGTCCGCGCAATCGAGACACAAGAAGAAGATGATAGAGCCGATAGTGATGTGATGATCCGATCCCCACCTTACCCGTATATTCAAAATCGTCATGCGAGAGGAGGAAATGGAAATTGAGTAAATCCAGGAACAGCCCAACGGCCGAGTTTATAGTAGAAGAAGAGGAATCGTGAACTTCCTCGACTCGACCTCTCGTGATCCAAAGATCGATGAAGACAATCGCACGTATATCCCGCAGATCTTCAAGGATAAGGAGAAGGAGCGACAGATCGCGTAAGGTTGAGGCACGTGAGAAGGCCATCATCTCGCTTATCTCCCGCACTACGTAACACACACACCCTTCCTTGATGTCTTATCCGACAGCTGATGAGGATCGGACTTCCGGCGCCGCCACGTAAGAGTTGCAAATGCAACAAGCAATGCATGAATCCGCAATTCTTCATGAGAAGAGCATGATGGAGGGACCAGAGAGTCCTCCAACTCACCGAAATCGATCCAATGGGAGTGGTTCAAAGAAATCGCCACCGTTGTTGCCGCCACCACTTCCCAAACCACTCCTTAAGAAGGAATTAAGGAACTCGGGCGATGAAACCGGGTTAGTGGGGACCCCAAACTGAGCCAACCCCTAACGAAGGTGTTTTACCACCGCCCCAACGGCCGAACACTCAAGAGAAAAACGGGAGTTTGGAGACGAGTAACCCCATTCCAAGTCACTCACCGGTGCGCCACCGAGGGGGAAACTCCTCCACCGCAGCAAGGCCTGAGAATGTCGCGCATGACTCCACCACGAATCTAGGAGGCGAAGTGAGAAAGTACAAACGCAAAACGAACAAAATGAAGTTGCCATCAACGGCTCGCATAGCTTGAGACTGCCTCACCGAGGTGCCAACGCTCCGGCAGCAATGACGCGGCCGATGCAAAACGAGGCACGAAGGATCACCCCGGAGTTAACACTGGCAATGAAAGTGCAATCCATGGGGTTGAGACTCCAATGGATGCCACCACAGAAGACCCTAAGACACCGACACCGCCGAAAGGACGGTCCAGTGCCTCGCGCAATGAGACCGCCGGAGGTAATGAAGGCCCACGGAGGTTGAGACTTCCCGGGTAAAGAAGTCAAGTAGAGAGCATCCCTCCTACTATCATTGACCCATATGAAAAGGAGATAAGCGCGCTTCATGATTCCCAGATAATCCCGATGTAACCTTTCCGGGATCGGCGCGAAGAAGCCGAGTCATCCCCCGTGACAGATCCAAAAGACTCACCGCGGATGTTCCCAACACGAGTAAGTCTCGATCTCAAGACTATTCAAACTTTCAATTTTGATGATGAGCCACCAATGGAAATCTCATCATCGCCCGATGACGCTTCGAGCAAGGCCGAGGACCACCCACTCAATTGGAGAAACCAAATGAGACCAACGGTTGTTGAGACAATTGAGGCTCAAGATGTCGGGTCCACTTCACAACAGACCAACAAACAAACAGTCCATCGCGCAGCTCGCAAGCCACAAAGAGGTTCGACTCAAAAGGAACTTCACACGCACCTCTCATCATTGAACAAATACCAGCTGGCCGTGATGATTCCTTTGTAGAATCATTTCCTTTCTCCTTGAGGTACCCGACCTCCATGAAGAGTCGAAACGAGATCGCACGCTCCACACCACTCCCCGTCATCTCGTCAGTACCATCGCTCCACCTAACTATGACTTTGACGCAGCAGGCCATCACCGCATCAAGAAACAAATTGTTCGGGAGGTGTTCAAAGCATTATTCACCGAGATTGAACGGATGGAGAGGCACCAGCCTCTCGGACATGCGATCGACAACAGAGATGCCAATCTTATCGCCGACTTGAGAGGCATAACAACAGATCGTGAAATGGTGGCAACAAAGAAGAAACAATGCGTGTGGAACAAGTTAGATACTTCAGACATTGTTCAACAAGTTGCCGGGTATGGAGAGCCGAGAATGCCGATGCAAAAACGAAATTGAGAGAACACATTGAGCACATGCATGAAGCTCACACCGCCGAGATAAAGTCGTCACGTGAGCAAAATAAGAGTGATCTCCAAATGGCCTGGAAGCAAATATGGATGTAAAATTCAGCCTTCTCATGGCTGAAATGAAGCTAATTTCAAAGAGTCCAACGCTACTCGCTCAATTTCGTGCCGCATACTCCGCAGCAGACTCGAGACAGATCCTCACTATCGCAGTTTGACTTCCCGCTTGCCAAGATAGATGTTTCGTGCCTCTCTCCCTTTGATGATGCCAAAAAGGGGGAAGAGGAATACCTTAAAGCACAAGAGATCCGTCGAAAGAGGATGCAAATTGCGAAGGGAAAGACAAAATTTGAGGAAGTGTTGAAACAAAAGAAAGGAAAGTCCGCTGAGGGGGAAGGATCGAAAGATGTGACCTTGATGATTGCACAAACCCCCAACAAGGTCTTGTCACAAATGACATTATCAAGAAAGAAACTCCTCGCGACTCTTCCACTCCAACACTGCTATATCTATGGCCGAAAAGAGAAAGACAATTGAAGCAGGGATGGAGGAAGGGAAGGAAGAATGGATGCCCGAGTTATGAACATCTTGAAACAACATGGAGGCATTCCAAAGAGATTGAGAGACACTTACGCCATCTCGTATGCCGGGACAGAGCCACGATCGCTGATGAATTTAAAACGCCGCATATGAAGGATACTTTGCAAATATGTCTATGGCTCAAGCTTGGGACTTGTACTCGGGAAAAAGGGTCTCACGTTATGTGAAGAAGCCGACAGCAAATAGACACCTAGGCACTCACTGTCACTCCGCCGGTCACTTAGCCGAGAAAGAAGAAGACCCCAAAGACAATACACGCCTGCAGGTAGAGGAAGAAGCAATGGTGGAGGAAGAGGTTTCGCACTCAGGCCTCCGCCTCAAAAACATTGAGTACGTAGATCCGTGCAAGAAAGTAGGGATCATCAAGGTGTCTTCACCAAATAGCAAATTTGCAAGTGGCTAAAAGTAATGCCGAGTATGCGAAAAGAATAGAAGAAGAAAACAAGAGACAAACTCAGCTATGGGAGGAAAGACAAGAAATATTAAGAAGAGATGAAGTCGCCAGAAGGCATATGAAAAGAAGAAGAAAAGCAAATTGACGATGAGAAAAAGAGAAAAAGAGCAAGATGATGCCGAACAAGATGAAAGAAGGAGACAACGAAGGAGATGAAGTGTTGTTGTGCCACCCTTCATGTATTTTATTATGTAAATACATACTATGTAAGTCTTCCGCAATAAAGCCATAAATTCTTCATGTTTTTGTGTAGACAAATGTTTGCTCGATACACCTTGTAAAACAAATTGTGTAAAAGAACAAGAATGTTATGATCAATAAAAGGATTGATTCTACGATACATTCTATGTGAATACACTATCCGTATGTATCTTTGCTATTTGCATTTTTGAATGGTTTAAGTTTTGGAATCATCAAAAAGGGGGAAATTGTTAGAAAGTTATTGTTTAGATTTTGATGAATGCCATGTAAAACTTAGAATAGAAGTTGGCACCCCATTTTTTGTTGTAAACTCGCATTGTAATAAATAGGGGCTGGGTCAAGCCGAGTTAAGTCACCATGCCCAAACATGCAAGAAGACAACTCGAGACTAGAAGGAAGACTACGCAAGACAAAAGTATGGCAAAGAAGAGTAGACGGAAGTCTCATCAAGCAATGAGATGCAAATGAGTGGAGTATCACCAAGTCAACTCAAGAAAAGCCAAGTCTCAAGTTGAAGTGACGTAAGAGTCATCCAATGATTGGAAGTCGACTTAAGTCACCTGGGAAAGCAAGGAAATGCAATAAGTCGAGATAATCAAAAAATCCGTTGCATTAAATCAAGAGAATTACTTAAACAAGTAATATCTCCATGATACCTTTCTCGAAGTGCTCACCCCAGAAGCGCAAAAAGGAATAAACCAATGGGAAGCACTACACCGTGTCGAACTCAAAAGGTGAAGAATAATTCATACGAGGAAATGGCAATTCCAAGGATCGCAACAAGACAAGCCAATGATCGCAAGTGACTTTCAAAAATAAAGCTATCTTTTCAACGGGTAGATTTTTGAAAGATCACTATAAAAGGCCGAGAAATAACTTTGAGAATCGGAGAGACCAACCAAAAACGCTCAAGCAATTATTAGAACTCGAAAACTGAAATATTCTCAATCCTCAAGCCTACACTACGAAGAACATCAATCCAACACTCACCTGTGAAGGAAAGATAACTTCAATCAGCTTGAAGAGGAAAATACCGAAAAATCAAGGGGTCTACATTCCACGAAGGATTGTAGGAAGGTTCAAGGTCGAACCAAGTCTTGAGCTTTTGGAGGGCTTCGTGGTCAAATCCAAAGAGCTTGAGCATGTGAGTCGTAGTAGCAAGCGCAGCTGCCCTATGAAGAAGTTCGAGTCGTACGAGAAGCCACCGAGTGATCAAGGCGTCTCCAGATCGAGTCCCAAAGGATCAAGTCACCGTGTGATCAAGACTTGTATCCGGACATTACCACTTTGTATACTTTGATCAATACCTAGTGGATTCCTCCAGAGTTGGAGAAGAGAGGAGTAGAAGAATTACCCCATCTTCGAACCTCTATAAAAATCTTATTGTGTCATTTACATTTCAAAGACTTTAATTCTTGCATCATATTTGTTTATTTCTCACGACATATTTGCTATCCATTAGATAATCTCTAAGTACTAAATCAAGCTCTAAATCTCTACTTAACCAAACTTAAGGGTGTTAAGTCTTCCAATAAAACAAACCACAACAGTTAATTTAGACTTAACAACCGAGTTATTCCAAAGAATGTACTCGCTGAGTCTGTGAGAGACTAACTCTACTCGATTAACTAAATTGGTTGTCCACCAAGGACACAAATTGCAGTAGTATCAACTCGAATTTTTAAAAGGACTAAATCAAAATTTGCAAGGTTTATTCAACCCCCTTCTAAACCTTACACTTACACCCCTTAGACCTATATCTAAGAACCAAGTTCATACTCTCAAATGATGTTAGTAGTCATGATACTATATCGGCATCCGAAAGTACACACGAGCCCACTGTTCAACCTTGGTATCACAAGTAAGATAGTTGTAGGCTTCCTTATCTACAACTAAGATTTGATTCATACAAGACTTATGTACTGCCTCGTCATAAGTCTTAGCCGCACAGAATAACAATGTCGAAATGTCGGCTTTTTTAAACTTTGCTATGACATTCTGTCTCAAGTGATACATGCAAATTCCATGAAGTGCATTTGGGAACACATCTTGAACTCCCTTCTGGATGGCCGCATGCCTATCGGATATGATAACAAGGTAGGCAATATGTCTAATGTTCGCATACGCTTTTTCAAAGAACCTCGCTCCATGACTCATTATTTTCGAATCAACAATTGCAAAGGACAATGGATAACCGCTTGTTCCCATCCATTCCTAGCTATGAGCAACACACCTCGATACTTCTCTTTCGTATGTGTTCCATCAATAAATAAAATAGGACAAATAATACCCAAAACCCGCGTAACATTGGCCAAGGCACATGTAACAAAAGATTTGAAGTGCCCATCTCCATCCGTTTCAATATGTGTAATAGTACCGGTTCACTTCCTTCGCCTATGAAAATAGGTAGGCAACTTCTTAAATGAGTCATCGGGTGTCCTCTAACTAGTTTCAATGCCTCTTCCCTAGCCCTCCATGCTTTGTCGCACTTATTTCAACCCCGAGTGATTACTTCAATTCACTAATCACCGCCGCAGTGGATATACATGAGTGGGACTCTTGAATCAGATTTAATGAGATTACCCAACACCTTTGATTTAGCATTACGGTGTTGGTGGTTCATTAAGTCCCCGCACGTGTGGGTGTTATTGTACTTCTTCACAGCCCATATATTGCCAACACTCAATTTGCTTGCATGTAGTCTCCATTGGCATTTATCATCAAGATTGATATGGCAATGAAACGAACCCGATCGGATTTCTTTGTCTTGAATTCTCTCGCTTTTTTATCATAGAAATTATTTGCAATCGCCGAATTATTTCATGCTTGCTTTGAAACACTTGGTCCACGTGCGATCATTATCAACTCGAAATGGAGTTAGATGTTGTATCCGAGTTGCCGCCTCGCTACCAACGCAACTATGGCCCGCCCGGCTGCAATTTTTCAATGGCTTGCGGGTACAATGATCAAACCGACTCGTCCACCTTCATACCCAAGATCAACGGCGCTTTCGTTAATGGTGGAGATAAATCATTTTCTTGTGCAACAGAACAACATTCACAGCCGTGATTTAGTTGATGCTACAGGGGCCTTTTCCCGATCAAGTGCGCTCCACCTAAAGAAAGTGCCATCCAAGTCATCAAAGAAAAATGGGTCTGCTTTCTTCCAATTCACCTCTAATTCATAGTCATAGAAATGTTCAACATTCTCATCATCATCCTGGATGAGGATCTTTATTCAAATTAATGCTTGTACCTTGTTGACAGGAACACGGAGGTTTAATCATTGCTTCATGTCCTACACGATGTTCAAGTATTACGTGTATGAATTGTGGTTGAGTTTCTGAACTACGGTGCCTATTGAGCAACAACTTCGCAAAACGGCATCGCTTTCCTCACTCATTTTGTTCCTTTTTGATTGGGTAGATACTTGGTTGTCCCTCAACTTTGTTACCAAGCATAGTGGAGCGTATAAAACTTGTCCGTGTTAACACGAATCAACAATCGCACATCATCTTCATCTATTATGGACATGGTGCCAGTGAATCTTTACATTGGTATGTCACCAACTTGTCATCTCAATTTCAAAATCATCCCGACTCACTTTGGTCACTAGATACGCCTTTATCTAATAATTGAGAGAAGGTGACATCGGAAGGACAACCACGTGCTTTGTTTTCTTCCCACCGAAACACCAACGACGACTACATGAATCCAAATCCTATGCATCATCCCAAAGAATTAATATTGAGCATGAACCAAAGACCTAATAGAATACAACAACAAATTTAAATCGAAAACTTGAACATACTACAAAACGACCACACACCGACCACACAAACGACCACACAAACGATCGCAACCTAAAAGGTCGTAGTATCACCGACCATTCCAACGACCACACCACGACCACCTAATCGACTACTTAGCGTACATCGACCAACACACATCAACACAGATAAAAATTTGCCAAAATCGACCTAATTCTCGCAATTTAATCACTTTACAACTTCAACAGATTACAATTGCTAAAATTCAAATAATTACGCATTACGCACTATATAACACGAACTACATTCAAGATTTGCACTTGTTTATCATTGATAAATAACCAAATTAACAGAAAAAATTAATGAAAAATAATACTAACCTCTTTCCATATTTTCGACCTAATATACTCGGAAAATTGAAACTCAAACGAAGTCCGCCGAAACAAATCGAAATCACCGCTCCAAGAAAATCGCAAAAAAAAATTACAAAAACGCTACGTGTGTGGGTCCGGGTTACCGCTTACTCGCCGACCGCTACCATCGTCAAAAAAACGCCGAGACGAGAACAATGTCGCCGAAAAATGCTAAAATTTGAGTGAATATGTGAGCTCTTGGCCGAATGAGAGTTGAGAAATGGAGAAGTATGGTCAATCGGGTTTCTTTAGAGGAAGAATAGCCTTTGGGAAAAAATTAAAAATTTGAGCTTAAGGGCATTCTTGGACATTTTACAGGGGTGAGGGGGTATAATTACAAGGATTTAGGTTGGGTGGCATTGTTCTAAAAATTTTGTTAAAAGGTGGCATTTCTCGCAAATTTCCCAATTTTAGCCAATATGTGGAAGTTAAGTTTATCTCGATATTTCATTGAAATGGAAATACCATCAAAAAATCTCTCGTGGTCGTATTCATATATTATTCAAAACCTTTTTTAGTGGTTTTTTTATAAAACTCAAAAATAATTATCATTAGTTTTTGTATTATATCAAAATATAGGTAGAATGGCAACGGTTCTGGTAAGACCCGGACCCAACTAGACTGTCTTATTTGAGGCGTATGGATCCAATAAATGGGTATGAGGCAGTAACAAATATTGAGTTTTAGACTCCTGGCGGTATGGGTCGATAATTAATGGGTATGACAGATCCTACCACACCGAGCTATATAATTTTTTATTTTATTTTATTTTATATATAGAATGAATATATCAGTATTATTCTTGTTCAAGAACTCTTGATTTATATATGTTGGTGTTTATTTCATAATTCATATAATATCTACAAAATTATATAAATAACATAAATTTTGAATGCACTATTTTGAGTAAAAATCGTAAAAATTGGTCAAATATATGAAGTTGGCGGTGTCTAACGGGTTTTACTCGCAAGACATGTGTATGGGTCGGGCGGGTATGGGTCTGATGAGACAGGCGAGTATGGATATGGGTAGTGCATTTTCTTAATGGATCGGATCTCGGTCCAAAGCGAGCCCAACCTGCACTGACCCATCGACATCCCTAAATATAGGTGTTTCACTTTAATTATAGAGATGTTAGTTAAATGTGAATTATACTGTGATAGAGTATGTACGCATTTAATAATTGAAAATAGAAATACTTTTGTTTATCATGAACACTTTGAAACGACGCCAGACACTCCGTAATTTTGAAAGTAAGATTTTTAGGTGCAAAACATGTTAAAACATTGAGATTTTGGTGATTCAACGCTAAAATTGCCACCAAAACCTTTACCACCCCGAATTTTGTGTTTCATTTTTGATGATTTGACATGTCAATTTTGTGCCAAAACTTTCAAAACTATATTATGGTTTATTTTTCTCGAATAATATATATTATAAATGATGTAATTTATATATAAAAAAATAAGATATGTGCTTATGTACAAATACGTTGAGACTGATTATCACTACAGGATCGAACTAAGAAGATTAAATCGGAAAACTACAAAGTAACTTTTTGAAACATTATCAAATTTTCTATTAGGACCCAATCTCTTGAAGGAAACGACTAGATTTTTGAACTCGTAGCTTTGTTATGACATAAGGTGTTTGAACCCAAAATTTATTCATTTAGACCTTTATTCGCCCTGAGAAATTATGAAACATGGTACGGAATTGCTAAAATTTGGAAAGCCCGCACTACAAGAAAAATTCAATTTACCTATAGAAAAATCAGAGGTACCTATTAATATAATCAGAAGTGTAGGTAAAATTATAGTAGGTAAATATTTACCTACAGAATCTAAGTTTTTGTTAAATACCTGTATTTTCGTTGGTAATTTTGAAAATGTAGGTGATTCGCTTTCGAATATGCCGGATAACTTAGGAAAATATATTTTTTTATTCTATAGATATTCTCAGGGTAATCGTATAATGGTTGGTCAAATTGCTAAACGGGAACCGAACCAAATTACTTGGTCCAGCTCAGTCGAAAGCAAGCTTTTTCTGATTTGTTGCGTAAGATTTTTAATTTTCTTTGCCCTTTCCCAATGTTGGCCCTGAGGGCAGTCACTGAGAGCGACGATCTAGAGCCTCTTAAGAGTTCCGAATTTTTTGTAAGACTTTATATATATATATATATATATATTATATATACATATTTATTAAGTTGTTTTATGGGGACCTGGAAAAAATTGAAAAAAATACCAAATTGCCTTTTGTTTTCAAAATTGTTCTAAGAAAATAATTTAACGTCTAAAAAAGGAATAAAGCTCAACTTTATATATAAATCCAAAATAAGTACAAAAATCTTACATTTTGAAAGAATCACAAGGAGAGTAGAATACCATTTTACTTTAACACTAATCTATTTTTCTGCATGAAATAATGTTTGCAATATAGGTCCGCCGAGCTTATCTTCATTTGCCGCCAACCATTATCACATAACAATGGGATTGTTTTAGTTAGACTTAAAAAAGCAAATAGTAAAGACAAGCTACACAGAGTGGTCCTTATCCAACTTCCATTACCATCATCACTTATCCGAGCTCCAAATTTCTAGCCCTGATGGCGGTGGAATTCACCATTCACATCTCACAGACCAACATAGTACTATCAATCACTTTTGGAGTTTGAATAGACCAACAGATTACAAAACTAAAACAATTAAAATATAATGATAATATCATTGTTCACAAAACTAGTATACATTTGCTGTCATAGGCTACACGGGCTAATTTCATGTTAACAAGATTGACGTGGTGCAACAATTTCTTTTACAAAAGATGCCGACTTATTATCAAGATATCTCATGTACTTGATAGCATTTCTTGCTTCCTTTTGCAGCGAACAAACCATGGTTGTTATCACCGAAACAAGGGATCTTTATTTTTCCAGGAGATTCTGCAGAAAGAAATTAAATGTAATAACTAAAGAGTATAAGAAATACTTAAACCAAAAGAACTTATTCCCAACCCATCACCAGCAAGAAGACTGCACTTATGCATTAAATTACAGGAAAACTAAGAACAAAAATAGAAGACGGTGATAAAAACTAAATTAAATTGCATATGGTGTTACAAATTAAAAATCATAGATTGGACTATATTAACCATGCAAACAGAGTGTGTAGGTCCCAAGGGGTGTGAGTGTAAGGTTTAGAAGGGGGGTTGAATAAACCTTACCAACTTTTCACTTTTGGTCCTTTTTTAAAATTCAGAGTTGACACTATACGGATGTGTCCTTAGTGGACATCCAATTTAGTTAATCAAAGAGAGTTAGTCACCAACAAATGCACTGACCGAGTGTTGATAGAGTAACTCACCGTTTAAAGCCAATTAGCTTAACGTGGTTTGTTTTCAAAGACTTAACACATTTAAGTTTGGTTTAGTTATGATTTAATACTGGTTTTAGTACTTAGAGCTTATCAGTTGATAGCAAATATGTCACAGAATTAAACAAATAAGATGCAAGAATTAAAGTGTCTTAAATGTAAATGACACGATAAGTTTTTATAGAGGTTCAAGACGGGGTAATTCTTCTACTCCTCTCTTCTCCAACTCCCGGAGGAATCCACTAAGTATTGATCAAGATACGAGTGGTAACAAATACCCGTATACAAGTCTTGATCACACATCCGACTTAATCCTTTGGGACTCGACCGAGATGCCTTGGTCACTCACCGGCTTCTCGTCCGACTCACGCCTTCTTCACAGGCAGGCTGCCTTGCTACTACAAACCACTTGCTCAAGCTCTTAGATTTGATCACGAAGCCCTCCAAAAACTCGAGATTGGTTCGACCTGAACCTTCCTACAATCCTTCGTGGAATGTAGACCCCTTTTCTTCTAAAGTTTCCTCTTCAACCGATTGAAGCTATCTTTCCTTCACAGTGAGTGTTTGATTGATTTTCTTCGTAGTGTAGGCTTAAGGATTAAACTTGAATGATTTTGAGAATATTTTGATTACAAATTGAGATATATTAGCTTGAATGTTTTTGTTCGTAATCAATAAAATCTTTTCATTTTTTTTTTTTTTTTTTTAAAAATCCTCGTAGTCATCCCTTACTTTTATAGTGATCTTTCAAAAATTTGCCCGTTGAAGAGATAGCTTATTTTTGAAAGTCACTTGTGGTCGTTGGCTTGTCTTGTTGCGCCGCTTGGAATTGCCACTTCCGTATGAATTATTCTTCACTTTTCGAGCACTCGACACGGTGTAGTGCTTCCCATCGTTTATTTCCCTTGCACGCTTCTCGCGATCGAGCACTCCGAGAAATGTAGCATGGAGATATTACTTGTTTAAGTAATTCTCTTGATTTCTCGTGCTACGAATCTCTTTCAGCTTATCTCGACTTGATCGCATTTCCTTGCTTTCCCGAGTGACTTAGAGTCGCCTTCCAATCATTAAATGACTCTTCTCACTTCAACTAGAGACTTGACTATCTTGAGTTGACTTGACTGATGCTTTACTCACCGCATCTCAACCGCACCTTCAAAGAGTTCCCATCTTCTCTTCTTTTGCCAAACTCACTGCCTCGTAGCGGAGTCTTCCTACTAGTCTCCAAATTGTCTTCTTGCATGTTTGGGCATAGCCGACTTAACTCACTTGACCAACCCTATTTATTACAATGCGCTTTACAACAAAAATGGGGTGCCAACTTCCTATTCTAAGTTTTACATGGCATTCATCAAAATCTAAATAATAAATTTCCCAACAGAGTGGTATCCCAATTCTAACTTAATGCTTCAAGGCTCTCCAACCTATTTGTTCTTTCCAAATAACCACTCACCCGCACTGTTTATCGTACATAACTTAAAATCACCAAGTCTCAAACATAATGCTAATAATAGTTTTTATGCCAAAAAATGCATTTTTTAAGTCCATACGAAGAACAGACCTTATCTCAATAAAATGCCAAGTACCAAATGACAGATCTACATCTACTCAATTCTAAAACTTATGGAAAAGCCTTGGTCATCATTATCAACATGTTTTTTGCACCATCAAAATTGTTACATCACCGAGATAATTATATAATTGCGTAATAAATAAAATAACATATGCACCGAAATACATCCACCAAATAAATCATTCAACTTCTTTGAGTATTCTTCTCTTACGTAATGGTCCCGCTTGGCATGCTTCCGGGGCACTATGAGCTCTCCTCCTCTTTTCTTTATTTCTTTCAACCTCGCCATTATACGCCTCAACGAAGCGCCTTTATATATCGCTTTGGCAAGTGTCTCAGGCTGACTATGCACTTAACCTCGTGAGATGCTTGTAACGATTCTTGACAGCCTTCCTGATTACGCCTCTCAGAATGTAACTCCGAGCCGCTCGGATGCTTTAGACATCGACGCAACAATTACACCAATATCATTTGTAAAAATCAGAGTGTCAAACACATAATATATTAAAGCAAAGAAAAAGAGCATATATGTTTGTGCAACCAAACTTTTGAATCGGGAATCAAACTAATGTGAATTAATGAGAAACTAGTACTAGCAACATTCATCATCAACTTATATGTAATTTATAACAGACGCATCCATCCAATCCAAACTAGTACTAGCTCGCCTTTTCATCGTAAAATAAACTTCACATTTATAAAATTGTAAGCGCAGAGTACCGTAATACATATCTAGAATATTAAGATCAATCCGGTCAAATTTGTGTCATCCAAATCGATTCATTTTCATGGCTCTCAATGGATTTATCATTGATTGAAGTATTGTGTTGCATCTCAACAACCGTGAGGTATTCCTTCTCTACACCACCTTATATCATCATTATCATCAACCATGGCCTCTATTCTATCCTCAATAGATTCATTAGGTTCACCAAATATGTTTCCTCTGTTTGCTCAAAATCAAAAAATTCTTTCGCAACTTTTTTATCAGCATAATGCCAACCCTCTTCAATAGATCTTCTACGTAAAAGACTTGATGTACTTGTGATGCCAAAACAAAAGGATCATCTGCATAACATAACTTGTTGAAATTAACACGAGTAAGGCCGTAGTCATCCTTTTCCACATGAAACCAGTCGCATCTGAACAAGCTGACGTTGAAAGAGCTCCAATAGTCTAGCTCGATGATCTCTTGTATCGCCCCATAATAAACAACTTTGTCAAGAACAGGATTATGATCCTTAGTACTGGCAAAACTTGAAGTTAACGCAATCACAGTGACTCCACTATTTTGTGATTTACATTTTGCATCACGTTCTCTAGTATAAAATTTATACCCGTTAATATAGTAACCTATATATCTCCTTGCAACATTACAAGGACCTAAGGACAACCACTTAATATGATCAGGAACTTGGTCTGACTCAACTTTTTCTCTAAGCCAAACCATGAATTCTTGGCTATGTTGTTGAGCTTCCCTCCATCTTTTTCTTTGTTTATCTTTGGACTTGGCTTTCATCATACTTTCATGTTCCCTACATTGATAGAACTAACATAATCAATAACTAAATAACTTTTATCCAGTTTAAAATAAAAGGACATTAGAAAATAAAATAAGAAAATCACTCACTGTTGATATTTCTGAACTTGTTCATCCTGACAATTGAACAAAACGTATCGATGTGCTCTATTCTTCGTCCAAGAATTTAGAGAGAATACCTTTCCTTTCTTCTTTTTCTTCTTCTTGCTTCTCCTAAGAGGATAACCTATTTTTGGAAAAATAGGGATTTGTCATCACTCACAACATCTTTCTCATAACTTCCTGGACAACTCCTTGAACGTTTTTTGGAACCATCATGCAAATACCTTGAGCAGAATACCAAACACTCTTCAGCCAAATATCCTTCAGCTATAGAACCCTCCGGACGACTACGATTTCAGACATATGATTTCAGTTTTCCAAGGTACCTCTCAATTGGGTACATCCACCAACCACTTACTGGTCCACTCAACTTAACTTCATTCACTAAATGGATAGGCAAGTGGATCATGATGTCAAAAAATGAAAGTGGAAATATCTTTTCAAATATAGAAAGGATTTCAATTATTTCACCTTGCAGATAGTCCAGATCTTGTGGATTGATAACTTTATTGCAAATGCCTCTAAAGAAGGCACCCAATCTTATCAAAGCAAGAGCCACATGATTAGGTAGAGTTTTCCTAACCGCAACCTGAAGTAGATACTGCATCAAAATATGTGCATCATGACTTTTGTAACCTGCTACTTTCAATTCCCTCATTTGCACACAACGTCCAATATTCGATGCACATCCTTGTGGTAACTTTGCCTTTTTCAAAACTTTACAAAACAACATTTTCTCTTCTCTCGTCATTGAAAAGCATGCTTTAGGTAACAAGCAACGCTCATAATGCACTCCACATGATGTAATGATGATCCGATCCCCATTTCCTTTAGATCTAATCGAGCCATATGATGATCTTTTGTTTTTCCATGTATCTCTAACAAAGTCCCCAACACACTATCACTTATATTTTTCTCTATGTGCATGGCATCCAAATGATGGCGAGATGTAATATGCTCCCAATAAGGCAAAGCGAAAAAGCATGACTTTTTCCTCCATGGGCAATTTTCAATTTTGGTTTTCGGTTGAGTCTTTCCAAATTTATTTCAAATCCTTCAAAGAAATAGGATTTCAATGCTCTAAAGGATCCGAGCTACCCTCTTCTCTATTTTTCCATTGAAATATTTTTTATCATTACTCCAACGATGATCTGCATCCAAAAATCTATGGTGGCCCATGTAGCATGATTTTTTACTTTTATTCAAATACAAGTGTTTCGTCTCATAGTAGCGGGCAAGACGACATGCATACTTCCCTTTAGTGCTCCAAATGACAACATCGCATAGCTAGGGAAGTCACTTGTTGTCGACTCTAAAGCAAAGCATGCATCTGAAATGTTTGGCGTTTTGACACATCATACGTATCTACACCACACCCCACAAATCTTTTAGCTCTTCCACTAAAGGTTGAAGGTAAACATCAATGTCATTTTCAGGGGACAGTGGCCCTGGGATAATTAAAGATAATATAAGATACTCTGACTTCATAAATAACCATGGTGGTAGATTGTAGTTAACTAAAACAACTGGCCATGTACTGCGTGTGGTACTCATGGTTCGAAATGGATTAAATCCATCACTAGCAAGCCCCAATCGCACATTACGAGATTCTTGAGCAAATTGTGGATACAAGGAATCAAAATCTTTCCAAGCCTTGCCATCTGCCGGATGCCTTAAGTTCCCATCTAATGGCCTTTTCTCATCATGCCATCTCATATAATTAACTGTCTACAGAACACATATACAACCGTTGAAGCCTAGGTTTTAAAGGAAAGTGCCAAACTACTTTGGCAGGAATCTGACAAGCTTGTTGAGATGGATGACTCTCATTGTTTCCGCACTCGCTTCAACTTCTTTCCACCTCGAGCATGACAAACATGGCAAGATGAGGCACCTTCATGGTCTTTCCAAAAGAGCATACAATCATTACGACATGCATCAATCTTTTGATAATCAAGACCCAAATCCTTCACCATTTTCCTGGCTTCATTAAAAGACTTAGTAACTCGCTTCGAATCAATTCTTGTATAATTTCGAGAAGATTAGAAAAGGCCTTATTACTTAAATTTCATGAACACATTTTAAAAGGTATAGCCGAATGATGAATGAAAATTTTGAAAATGATTTGCACCCTGGATACAATTCTTGTTTGCCGTCCTCAACCAACTTAAAGAACTTCTTGGCCTCCACATTGACATTCTCTTCGATTTCCATGTGGGAGTTCTCTGAAAACTTGTCTGCTAGATCCCTATGAGTATCATATAACAAACTTTCGATGTCATCATGCATGTTTAACTTGCAATTGTCAGTATCTCTCTTTGTATTACACGTAGAGGATGTACCTTTCTCTTTAAAATGACATTCTTTAATTTCTGAACCAATTCCATTGGCAATCAAATGGTTATATACCTCATCTCTACGTTGCCAAAAACGATGATAGCACCCCTTACATGGGCAACTAATTTGATCTCCCTCGGCTTGAGTAGAAAATGCAAAATCTAGATAGTCCTCCACTCCTTTAGCGTACTCATCACTAGATTGTAAACAATTAAACCAATGACTTGCTTCACCACCCATTATCAAACCTGGATGAGAAATAGACAACACAACAAGCTATAGTTTAGTATGGCATTACAAAAGTATAGGAAAAGAATAGACCATTTGTAATCTTTAAAGACAAACATGGTTTCTTTGCTAAAAATAAAATAAGAAAGCACAATCGAATAATTCAAATCAAATACTATATTCGAAATAGCATTCAAGAAGACATATCATTAAAAACATAATCCCACCACCACCAAGAATCGATAGTCCTAAAAAAGGATAAATGAGATTTCATAATTTTCATTCACTTTATAGCAACTAAAAATTAAAACTCTTGGATTACTCATGGTATCTATAATTAGGGTGTTCACAGGTTTGGTTAACCGATCAAACCGAACCGAAACCGAAATTGGGGTTCTAACCGAAACCGAACTGAAAATTTCGGTTTGGTTTTAAGGTTCGGTTCGCCGAACTAAACCAAAAACCGAATTTAAAAAAAAAAACGCTGGTTTATTTCCAGCGACTAGTAATAGTTTTTTCTTTTTTTACGTATAAACAGTGTTTTATCAGAAATTGGTGAGGCCAGAAAGAACCCAGAAATAAGGTCTCAATACGAAGGAGACAAACATCTGTTTTCTCCACATCTATCATTTCCCATCATCATCTCACCAATGTCACCATCCACAAAGATATAAGGCCAGAAACAGGTTCAAAATATTGAATGTTTGAAGTTTGGTTTGGTTTCTTTTTTTTTTTTTTTTTTCTTTTTTTAATTCGCCACCAATCTGTTAGATTTAATCTCTTAGATTTTATTGAATTTTTTATCAAAATTCGGTTCACCGAAAACCTAATCGAAAAAACCGAAAAAAAGTCCGGTTTGAACCGAACCGAACCGAGTAAATTCGGTTCGTTTTTCGGTTATGAATTTTGGCGAACCGAATCTTCGGTTTCGCCTTCGGTTTGACCGACACCCCTACCTATAATACACCATCAACATTAAAAGATGGATCAGAAAAATCATGCATAATCAGATTCTTCAAAATAAAACAATTAGAATAAGAAAACTAACCCGCGATCAGTTCAGTTTTACGAAATCACTTCAAAATACAGCAACTATTATAAGAAATTCAAGGCAAATTAACCCACAATCTATTAACCCACATTCAACACAGTTTCATCAAATCACTTCAAGATACAACAGATGTAATAACAAAATTACCCCATAATCAAGCCGGTTTTACCAAATCACTTTAAGATACATCAACTAGATTAAGAAAATTAACCCAAAATCAATTCGATTTCACAAAAAACACTATTTTATTAATCTCCTACTAACTCCATTATCAACAAACAATGAACGGAAAATTCACACAACTAGTTATAACTAACCACTGCGAGGAAGAATTCAGATATCGAAAAAAGCAAAATAAAACCAAGAAGCATCAGATCAAACGAGATTCTTACCTAATGTCTAAAAGAAATTATCACCGATTTTGTCACTGAAGGGGAGAACAGAATTCAGGAGAAATAAAATTGAATTAAAACTATAATCCGAAAAAGTTTGAGAAAAATAGAACCATGAATTCTGTATGTGGGCAAATGGCGCTTTTGTTCGATTTAGCGGCAATTGTTTTTGCGGGAATGTCAACTGCAGCAATATTGGGGATTTTTTTTTCTTTAATAGAACATATATAAAAGGAATAGAGTTGTTTACAATACATATGGCTCTTTAATTTCGATTTTTTTGTCTTTAATGGAACAGAGTTGTTTACAATGGGTGGGCCTAGTTTTTTTTTAATTGAAATCTACGTTTTACACTAAAATAAAATGGAAAACATTTTGACCAATAACAAAAGGAAATAATAGAAATAAAATAAGAAAGCCCATTTTAGTATTATTTTTGAAAAAACACAAAACAAGAAATATAACACAATCAGTGCTATATTGATTCACACAAATGCGAAAAAGCTTTTTTTTTTACTATAAGTCAAATAAATTAATTAAAATGTTACTAAAAATTTGTGTTACATATAACTACTTGTTAGATGGGTTCAAAAAAAGTGTTACAACAAATTGATTAATTAAAATGTTACTAATTTGTGTTACAAATAATGACTTCTAAAAAAGTGCTACCTACAAAGTGTTACTTATTTAAAACTATTACATAAAAGTGTTACCTATTAATTAAGTGTTACAAAAGTGCTACATAAATATATAATTTAAAAAGTGTTACGATAAAGTGATACATAAACCCAAATTTTCAAAAATGCTACAACAATTGTGTTACCTAATCTCACTTATGTTTTCATTGTTTTTCTAATTTTGTGGAGTTTTGATCTTTCTTAAAAGTATGTGTGCTTTTGTTATTGTTGTTGTGGGTAATGAGGGAGTGTTCGGATTTGATTGCATGATTGAGGTTTATATTGCTTGAAGTTTGTTTCAAACGTACACTAAAATGATGTTTGTTCTTCCTTCTTGTTCTTGTACTCATTGGGATATGAATGTTCACGATCATTAGGAGTTGTTTAAGTATTCATAGTCTGCACTGCATTTCATGTCTTATTCCAAATATCACCAATACATTTATGAATGTTTATGTACTCATATGAATGTTTGTTTGTTGTTAAATGTAATTTAATTGTAATTGTTAGACTAAAAGTATATGAGATTGCCTCAAAAGTATCATAAAATAGCTTAAAATTATCCGTGTTTTCATACTTGTAGATGACTCGCGAAACATTGGTCCACAAGAGAGAAAGGGGAAGGAGAAGAGGCATCCCGGAAAAAGGCAGGGTAGGAGAAAGGACTTTGGAAAATACTAAAGTTAAAGAGGAAAGCCCGAAGAAGGAAGATAACAGTTGTCGTGATTTGCAAAATGTTGTTGATGATCAAGGGGTCATTGGGAAAACCTTTGCGTAAGAAGAAAATGTTGCAGAAGAGATGGAAAAAGATGATGATAAAGCTGATGTAGAGGAAGAAAGTGCAGCAAATGATGTTGCTGTAGATGAACCGGGAAAGGTTGCTAAAAAGCTTAAATCTCCAGAGGGGAAAATTGGAAAGAAGGATTCCAAAAGTCCCCGAAAGAAATCAAGCTATCTGAGGAAGCAACTAAGAGGTTTGTGCAGTTTTGCCCTATTTCATTTTAGCATCTGAAGCATTGCCTTGTATTAGTTTCAAAATTGAATATATATTTATATATCTATACAAAGTTGGAAGTATCATGTTTTATACTTGTAAGTATTAGAATTTGACTTAAAAGTATTAGTTTTTATATCAGTGCACTTTTTACATTTTAACACATATTTGTATCACTATGAATGTTAGAAGAATCATGTTTTATGCTTGTAAGTATCAGAAATTGCCTTAAAAGTATCGCTTTTTATATCATTGCATTTTTAACATTTAACATATACTTGTATCATTATGCATATTAGAAGTATCATGTTTTATGATTGCAAGTATCTTAAATTGGCATAAAAGTATCAGTTTCTGTTTGTATCTTTATATCAGTTCTCATGTTCTTATATCAAGTTTTTGTATTATTACTTATGTTTTTATATTATGTTTTAGAAGTATCATGTTATATCATGTTTTTATATCATTACTAATGTCACTTTATATTTGTTGCAGCAATTTATTTACGCAATGTAGACCGCAAGGACTATATGATATAATTAATGCTCTGAATGATAAACATAATGAGGTTGTTGAGAGCATCAACTTTGGGGGGTTGTTGAAGTTGCAAGTGAAACAACCCCCTGCCCAAATGTTGCCGTGGTTGGTGAAGAGATTTAACGGGGCAAGCTGGCTGCTCAATGTTGATGATATTAGAAGGTTCGTTATAACTGCTGATGATATATGCAATGTTTTTTTTGTTGCCGAGGAACAATCAGGACGTATTAGTTTATAGGAAGAGTGACAGTCTGGATGATGTTGTTGACTTTAAGAATAGGATAGGAATTAATGGGAGTTCCACAGTCGGGTCTTTGAAAAATAAACTGATGAATGAGTATAAGGAAGGGAGGATGATTTCAAAAGGTTATTTGTGTTATATAGCTTATCCACACTTTTGACACCAAGCGCGAATCGCACTATGGATGTTTCTTGTTTTAAGTCGTTAGTTGATGTAGATGCAATCCGACATCTTGACTGGTGTTCACTAGTATTGGATAGGCTACGTAGAGCGGTGGACAATTTTAACAAAAAGTCAAAAACCCACATAAGCGGCTGCGTTTTGACCTTGCAAATTATATACTTTCATTGTCTGAAATAGCAAGGGAAATTTGAACCATCCGAGCTGCCACTTATTCGGCATTGGACGATGGAGAAAATACGAAAAAGAGCCAAAAAAGAGAAAAAACTGGAGATTTTGGGCAGACGATGTGGAAAACATTTATCCTATTTCTCGCAGTTAATTTGAAAAATGTTGAGAAAAGTGATGTGGAGAAAGGTGATGTGTAGAAAGTTGTAGAGAAAGTTGATGTCGGTAAAAAGTCGACCGGAGGTAAGAAAATAAAAGGGGAGAGATCTATAGAGGAGAGGTCTGGGATTGAGAAAGGGCAGAAAGATGATAAATCTTCAAAGTTGATTCAGTTTGAAATATCACCGAGCTATGCAACCGACACTGAGGTTGAAAAATAGGGAAAAAATGTAAGTATCTTTAAGTATCAGTTTACTATTAAAAAGTATCATTAGTTTTTGAAAAAAGTATCATTTATTTTTGAAAAAGTATTAAGTTTCATTGTTTGATATTATTCTTTTCTATGCATCTTCAAGTATCCCCTTTTAGCTTAAAAGTATCATTGTTTAGCTAAAAAGTATCATTTTTTGTAGGGTGTTGATAAAGTATGCTTGTTGCTGAAAAGGGACATGGAAGTTATAACCCATGTCCACCTGGAGCGATTGCATTTGGAAATGCAACGAAAGAAGAAGATACTTCATCCTCATCTGATGATGAATTCTTCTCCAATGACAAACTTCATGAATACATTGATGAAGTTGTGAAGAATTTTTAGAAACTGAAAGGACGGAAGAATTCACTGCCTAGGTTTGATCTGCCGATGCCTGAGGCAAAGTCGCAAGAAGCAACAATCGATGAAGCGCTAGCTGATGACGCCCCTCATAACGAAATGTTTGAAAGCCAAGTTGAAGGTTATTCAGGTGATATATTAGAAGTATCAGTTTTCCTTAGAAAAGTATCAGTTTTTCTTGGAAAAGTATCATTTTCTTAGAAACGTAACATTTTGTTTTTCTTTTATTTCTTTTTGAAACAAATGATTGGCCAGTCAAGAAAACTAAATCTCAATGTCAATTTATGAAAAAAAAATCGATATTTGACAGGAATGTCACGGAAACTGAGAGATGTTGTTGACTTCTGTTTTTTTAATCATAGTTCTCGGAAAGAGTAAGTAACAATGAGATTATAGATTAAAAAGTCATTATTTCATTGATTTCTTACTGATATACTACTATTATTTGCGTTTAAGCAAAAATACTTTTGCGCACGGCGGGCATATGTTTATTGCCTTTGCTGATGGAATTGATTAATTAAGAGATGCATATATGATTTTTGTAAGTGTCATTGATGCATGGATACTGATCTTAAACAAATGAGTTGGTCGGGCGAAGAATCCAAAATATTTTTATGTCAATACTCAACACTCTGTAAGAATATATATATTAAGTAATATATATATTTTTTAACCTAGTCATGTTAATTTCCGTTTTTTTTTATTTTTTTGTTTTTTCTGCAACAATTGTATCTTGAAGATTGTTTTAATCGAAAAGATTGTTCAAGAGAACTTAGAGGCTGCTGGAGGACGTGGATGAGTACCTTGAACAAACCAAATTTGAACAATGTTGATGGGTAAGATTTTTAGTATTTGCTTTGAAAAGTATATCATTTTGATTGATAAGTTTCTGATTTTGGTTGAAAATATGTTGCATCACTCTGCATGTTAATCTTTGATGCTCAAAGTATCAGAAATTGCATCAAAAGTATCATAAAAATTGTCTGAAAAGTATCAGTTTTATGTTAATGTATCTCAACATTGAAAATATGTTTCCATCATTATGCATATTATATATTTGATGCTCAAAGTATCAGAAATTGTATCAAAAGTATCATAAATTGTCTGAAAAGTATCGGGTTTTGTGTTTCAAATATCTACTAAAGTTTTTGTATTTCAAAATATGTAGATATGTGTACCATATTGCTACCAAAGCCATTTTATTTCTACTATCATCAATTTTGTTGATAAGAAAGTCCAATACCTCGACAATATGGTGCATGATGAAGAGGTTGTAGATTAGTACGTCGGTCTCTCGAATTTGGTGGTAAAGTATCATATGTATTGTTAACTTTTTATTATGTTAATAACAATTATAAACATATGACATTATTTTGTTACTTTTCACAGGAAAAACAAATGGTTGTCTTCCTGATTGACATGTATTTTGCATGTATTTTGGGCTTAATCTTGGCTAGAATGTGTTGATATGCGTGCATTATATGAGTAAATAGGGTTTTATTCCTGTTTTGTGGAAAAGGATTACGCTTTGCTTGTTTTGTAGGAATTTATCGATAATTGTAGCATTTTGGCAACAATTCGGAGCATTGCAATCGCCAATACTTGACATGATAGATGAAGTTGGAAGTCGAATCAAGAAGAAGTCAGACGAACCGAGCGAAAAATGGAAGAAAAAGGCCAAGTGCTAGCTGTAACAGGTGAGCACGGGCAGGCCGTGCTCCCTAGCACGGGTCGTGCTCAACCTATAACTGAAGACTCTGGGTTGGGCTACCTATGGCACGGGTCGTACCTCCTGCAGAATTCTGGACAATCCATGCGGCACCCAGCACGGGTTGGGCGTGCCATACAACACGGCTCGTACTCTGATGTGGGAAAAATAGAGTTTGACTCATTTTCAACTAGGTTTCGACCCAAACGAAGTACAAATAGAGACGGGGCATCCACAAACAAGTACACGATGAATTTTACCCTAGAAAGCAGAGAAAAGAGTGATTCCCCACCAGAGATTCGGAGAGATCGATCAAGACCGCCACCACACCTTCAAGGATTGAAGATAGATCGAGAGATCGTCATCATCCCCGAGTTCACTCATTCCATAGTATCATTATTTTCAATTAGTTTAGACATGAACTTTAATAATTTGTCTATGAATTATTTCTTTTCTATGTCTAGCTAAACACTTTGTGATTCCGGGGTTTGGGAGTAGGTTAATGGATACGTTTGTTTGATGATTCATTGCAATCAAAGTTAATGTTTTCCAACTCTATTCAAGTACTTTGCTTTAATTCTTGTTTTATCAAAAAGCTATTGGTTTAACTTGTTTTGATATATTGATTCATAATTCGAACATATGAGTTTCAATATTAGATCTATGAGTACTTGACATGAATATCTTGCATGATTGAGAAGTCTGTGAATATTCGTGAGGCTTTAAAATCTTTCGATCTTTTGGGAGTTGGATATCTCATGTTGAGTAGAGATGCTAGCATAAATATTCCAATAAAAGCTTTTACATACATCTCGAGAGAGAGGGTAAATTACTTTTGTGATTGGTCTATATGGAAGAATACATTTAACTTTGGTTTGATTAATCTGATAATAAAAGGGGATATTAACTGAAACCACAACCCATGAATCCATTCTTTTATACTTGATCTTTTAATCCAATCTTTGCTTTGTTATTCTAGGATAATTTCTGCTTTAGTGTTAATAAAACCAATACATCTCAAATTCGATAGTCTAGATAAAAATGAGGCTATTCTAATCCAATACTTAGTATATTAATTTATTAGTCCCTGTGGATTCGACATTGCTAACCCTATTCTATAAACTGCACCGTACACTTGCGGTGAAGCTAAAAAATAAGGCGAACAAGTTTTTTGGCGCCGTTGCTGGGGACTAATTAAATTTTTAGTACTAATATTGCGATAAATAGAATTATTTTTAATTTAGACATTTTTTTTCTTTCTTTTATTTTGTTGTTTAATTTTACTTCTACTGTGTTTGACTTGCAAGGAGAATTAACACCGTTCATACCGGAGGTTGAGGCTTTTGCTAGGCGAATCAGTGCGGCTACTAAACATGCAGAAACACAGCAAGAACATACTATGGCAGGCATAGAAGATAACAACGGAGGAAATAATGGGGTCGATAACGAAGGTAACAACCGGGCCAGAAGGGTCAATGTCGAGTTACCAATACCAGAGGTTCTAGTGGCTCCGACAGTCCAACAACAGGCGATTCACGATTACTTTCGCCCAATCAATCGCAACTATGGTGGAATTGCCAATGTCCCAATCAATGCAAATAACTTTGAGCTGAAGCCAACACGGATCTCGATGGTGCAACATAATCAGTTTGAGGGTTTCCTGTCTGAGGATCCCAACTCTCATCTTGCGAATTTCATACAAATTTGCAATACTATCAAGATGAATGGGGTGACTGATGATGCTTATACGTCTTCGCCTATTCCCTTTCTCTTTAAGGGATAAGGCTAGAATCAAGCAGTACCCTAACTCGGGAGTGTGAACAATTGGGATGAGCTGAGTCAGAGGTTTTTGTTTAAATACTTCCCATCAAGCAAGACACTACAGCTTAAAAGTGAGATCACTCAGTTTAGGCAGATTGACTCTGAGCCTTTGAATGAGGCCTTGGAAAGATTCCGGGATTTGTTGAGGAGGTCCCCGCAGCACGGATTTCCTGAAGATCAACAGCTCTGCTTCTTTTACAATGGGTTGATGGGGGCAGACTAGATTGTTTGTGGATGCGGCAGCAGGGGGCACCCTACTTGCGAGGTTTCCGGAGGATGCATTCAACTTGCTGGAGGAGATGGCCATGAATAGCTATCAGTGGCCCTCCGAAAGAACTAATGTGAAAAGGGTAGCCGAAGTTTCTGATTCGGACCCAATTAAAGAGTTGACAGCCCAGATGGCTGTATTGACAAACCAATTGAGCGCTTTGACAAAGACAAATGAGGGAAACGCGGGTGCAAGTAATGGGGGAGTTCCTCTAGATCTGATAGAGGTAGCAAATTATGTTAATAACCGAAATTTCAATAATTTCCGGAACAATCAAGCTCCCACCCATTACCATTCGGGCTTGGGAACCACGAGAACTTCTCCTACGCAAACACGAAGAATGTGATGCAACCACCATCGGGGTTTAATGTGACAAACGGTGTCATTAATGCAGAGCCAAAGCCATCGTTAGAGGACATTCTAGCCTCATTTATGAGTGAGACGAGGAACAGATTTACCAAGGATGAGGCGAAGATGGATAAAATTGAAAACCATGTCACACAATTGGCCAAAATCATGGGGTCGCAAATGAAAAATCTAGAAACACAAATTGGTCAATTAGCTACGATTATTGGTGGGCAGCATCAGAAAGGCCAATTTCCGAGCAACACTGAAGTTAACCCGAAGGAACAGTGTAATGCCATTCGTCTGAGGAGTGGAACGGAATATGAGGGGCCAAAAATACAGAAAATTGCTGAACAAATCCACGAGGGGGTATGGCCGTGCGCCATCGCAGACGGCCCGCTCCTGTTCCCGCCGAGCAACATCAACATGCCGGGAGACGCGGAAACTGAAGCAAAGGGCGATGTTGAGGCCGAGAAAGGAGTTGATGACCATGTTCCTGAGCAAAAAGCGGCTGAGAAGCTTAAATCTTTCTCTAACTCTGATCTTTCAAATTTTCCTATACCACTTCCTTTCCCTCAATGTTTTAAAAAGAAAAAGCTAGATTCCCGATTTGCTAAATTCTTAGACATCTTTAAGAAACTGAATATTAACATACCGTTTGCAGACGCATTGGAGCAGATGCCCAATTATGCAAAGTTTTTGAAGGAAGTGATGTCCAAGAAGAAAAAGTTGGCGGAATTCGAGACAGTCAATTTGACCGAGGAGTGTAGCGGAATCATTCAGAGAAAACTACCACAGAAGCTCAAAGATCCGGGGAGTTTCACTATCCCTTGTGCTATTGGTGGTGTTGTATTTAAGAAAGAACTTTGTGATCTAGTAGCAAGTATTAATCTAATGCCCTTGTCCATTTTCAGGAAACTTGGATTAGGAGAGGTGAAGACGTCTACGGCCACCTTACAGCTATTGGATAGATCACTCACATATCCTAAGGGAATCGTGGAGGATGTGCTCGTAAAGGTAGACAAATTTATATTCCCTTTGGACTTTTTAGTGCTTGACATAGAGGAAGATCGAGAATTCCCTCTGATACTCCGGCGTCCATTCCTAGCCACTGCACGCGCATTGATAGATGTACAAAAAGGAGAGCTCACATTACGAGTTAATGATGAGCGAGTGTTGCTCTCCATCTATAAGGCTAGGAACCATCATGATAACAGGGAGTATTGTAAATCAATATCTGTCGTCGATTCAAGTGCTAATACTTTTAATCCGAGTCATTGTGTGTGTTATAGATCATGTGCAGGACGTACTAAATTGTGAGAAAGCAAAGCACACGATAAGGACAAGCAGCTTGGAAAGCACGCGTGTACTGCCGTTCACACGATGCAAACAAGAAGAACATAACATTTGACTGACAGATGACTTCTACGCTAGAGGCATTCAAAGGAGGTTCGAACCTATGCGAGTTGAATTGGCAAGGAGAAAAACATGAAGAAGTGACTCGCATCACTTTGCTGAAATCGTGATCGAATAAACAGGCGTCAAGCTATAGACGTTAAATTTAGCGCTTGTTTGGAGGCAACCCAATGGTTTTACTGTTTTATTTCTTCCCATGATTTCTTGGTTTGTTTTTTTTCCTTTTCTAAGTTAGGATTTATTTGCTTTCATAGGTTAGGATTTTCTTGTTTTCCATAAAAATAAAAAAAAAGGAAAATCGAAGCTGAGGTGCGGTACCCAGAATGGGCAGCCCGCGCGCCATGTACATGACCCGTGCTGGTACCAGCACTTGGGATATTTCTTTTGGCACATAGCACGGGCAGCCCGTGCCATAGAGCACGACCCTTGCAGTGCCCAGAAATTTGGCTCGAATGTTCGGCCCCTAAAGACGGGCCGCCCGTGCCATAGGGTGCACCCGTGCTCCTTCCTCCTGAACAAAGATAAGTCGGGCAGAGGGTTGTAGGTCCCAAGGGGTGTGAGTGTAAGGTTTAGAAGGGGGGTTGAATAAACCTTACCAACTTTTCGATTTAATCCTTTTAAAATTGTTCAGAGTTAATTTCACAACTAAGTCCTTGATGGACACTAAGTTAGTTAACCAAATAGAGTTAGCCACTCAAACGTACTTGATTGATTGAGTTGATAGAATAACTCACCGCTTAGTCTTATACTTAACTTGGTTGTGATAAGATTTTCATTGGAAGACTTAACACCCTTGAATTTGGTTTAAGTTTGTTTTAACACTTGTTTTTAGCACTTGTTAATAATCAATTGTATAGCAAATTATCGTGATATTAAATGATATGCGAAAGTAAGTCTTTAAATGTAAATGACACAATAAATTTTATAGAGGTTCAAGATGGGGTAATTCTTCTAATCCTCTCTTCTCCAACTCCCGGAGAGATCCACTAAGTATTGATCGAGTACAAAGTGGTTATCATCCCGGATGCAAGTCTTGATCACACACGGTGACTTGATCCTTTGGGACTCGATCTGAGATGCCTTGGTCACACAAATGCCTTCTCGCATTTAACTCGAACTTCTTCACAGGGGCAACCGCCTTTGCTACTACAGCCCACTTGCTCAAGCTTCTTGGATTTGGTCACGAAGCCCTCCAATAACTTGAGACCGATTCGACCTTGAACCTTCCTACAATCCTCCTTGGAATGTAGACCCCTTTTGATTTTTCAGAAATTTCCTCTTCAACAGTTTGAAGTTGTCTCTCCTTCACAGGTTGGTGTTGGATCGATTTTCTTCGAAGTTTAGGCTTGAGGATTTGCTTGAATAACTTGAGAGTATTTGCAAGTTACAGTTCGAGTATTAGCTTAAATGTTCGTGGTTCAGGTCTCTTCTCTCAAATTGATTCCTCAGCCTTTTATAGTGCTGTATTGAAAATCTGCCCGTTGAAGAGATAGACTGATTTTCAAAAGACACTTGTGGTTTTTGGCTTGTCTTGTTGCAGTTCTTGCAATTGACATTTTCTCGTATTGAATGAACCTTCAGCTTTTCAGGGTTCTGACAGAGGTGCAGTGCTTCCCATTGGTTTATTCCTTTTGCACGCTTCTAGGACTGAGCACTTTAAGAAAGGCAGCATGGAAGTATTACTTGTTTAAGTAACTTTCTTCACTTCTGTGCAACGGATCCTTTTTCAGTTGTCTTGACTTGACTGCAGTTTTCTAACTTCCCCAGGTGACTTCGAGTCAGCTCCCAATCATTGGATGACTCATCTGTCACTTCAACTTGAGACTTGGCTATCTTGAGTTGACTTGACTGACATTTCTCATAGATGTATCATAGCTGCTACTCCTTCAGTCGAGTTCTTGTCTTCTTTTCCTTGCTACACTCAGCTGCTTCACAATAGAATCTTCATCCCAGTCTCCAGTTAACTTCTTGTATATCCAGGCATAACCGACTTGACTCAGCTTGTACAACCCTATCTATTACAATGCAATTTACAAGCAAAATGGGGTGCCAACTTTCTAGTCTAAGTTTTTTATGGCATTCATCAAAATCTAAACAATAATTTCCCAACAGTTTCCCCCTTTTTGATGATGCCAAAACTTAAAACATACATACAAAAAGTAAATAGCGAAGATACATACAGATAATGTAGAAACATAGAATGTATGCGTAGAATCGATCTTTTATTGATCATAACATTCTTGTTCTTTACACAGCTGTTTACAAAGTGTATCAGAGCTCAGAGCAATCATAGTGTTCTATATCTACGCAAGTATATAAATTACACAATTTTATTCAATGTAGAGAGACTTACATACATATGCATTTACAACAGTAAAATACATGACGGGGTGGACAACAACACTTCATCTCCTTCGCTGCCTCCTTCTTTCTTCTTCAGCTCTTTCGTCCTCTGCTCTCTTTCTCTTTTTCTCTTCTTCAGCTGCCTTCTTTTTCTCATAGGCTCTTCTGGCAGCTTCATCTTTTCTTTTCCTTTCTTGTCTTCTTTGACTCTCTTCCCACAGCTCATCTTGTCTCTTATTTTCTGCTCCAATCCTCTTTACATATTCAGAATTCTTCCGGGGCACTTCCATATTGGCTACTACGTCATATCCAGCCCAATAGATCCCTCCTTTCTTCCCTGGATCTATGTATTCGATATTTTTGGGTAGAGGTCTAGGTCTGAAACCTCTTCCTCCACTCCTTCTTCCTCTACCTCTGGGCATGTATTGTACTGGGGCCTTCTTCTTCCCAGATGAGTGATCAACAGAGTGACTGCCAGTAGTCTGCTGCCTGTCAGCTTCTTCGCATAACTTAAGGCCTTTTTCCCAATACAAGTCCCAGGCTTGGGCCATGGACATGTTCTCGAAGTATCCCTCGGATTCGAGCATTTTGAATTCATCAACTGATCTCGGCTCGGTTCCGACGTCTGAAATGGCATCAGTGTCTCTGCCTATTGGAATGCCTCCAAATTGTTTCAATATGTCCATGTAGGTCCCAAGGGGTGTGAATGTAAGGTTTAGAAGGGGGGTTGAATAAACCTTACCAACTTTCGAGTTAATACTTCACAAAATTGTGTCCTTGATGGACAACTAAGTTAGTTAATCGAAGAGTTAGTCACTCAACGGACTGATTTCGAGCCGTTGATAGAATAACTCAAATTGTTTTGACTAAGGACTTAACTCGACGTGATTTGTTTTCGGTGGAAGACTTAACATCCTTGGATAGCAAATTTATCAGAGATATAAAAATAAGATGCGAAATTAAAGTCTTTGAAATGTAAATGACACAATAAGTTTTTATAGAGGTTCAAAGATGGGGTAATTCTTCTACTCCTCGTTTCTCCAACTCCCGGAGGAATCCACTAAGTATTGATCAATATACGAGTGGTTAATAGATCCGTATACAAGTCGACTTGATCCTTTGGGACTCGATCCGAGATGCCTTGGTCACACACCGGCTTCTCGTGACGACTCGAAACTTCTTCACAGGCGTTGCCGCTTTGCTACTACAACCCACTTGCTCAAGTTTCTTGGATTTGATCACGAAGCCCTCCAAATAACTTAAGCCTGGTTCGACCTTGAACCTTCCTTCAATCCTTCGTGGAATGTAGACCCCTTGATTCTTCAAACATTTCCTCTTCAACTGATAGAAGTTGTCTTTCCTTCACAGGTGAGTGTTGGATTGATTTCCTTCGTAATATAGGCTTGAGGATTAATCTTGAATGACTTGAGAATATTTTTGGTTACAATTCAAATGTTTGCTTGAATGTTTTTGGTTCAGGTTATCAAGGTAACCTTTTCTCAAATAAACTCCTCAGCCTTTTATAGTGATCTTACAAAAATCTGCCCGTTGAAGAGATAGGCTTATTTTTGAAAGTCACTTTGGTCGTTGGCTTGTCTTGTTGCAGTTCTTGGAATTGCCATTTCCTCGTATGAATGATTCTTCAGCTTTTCAGTGTTCTGACACAGGTGCAGTGCCTCCCATTGGTTTATTCCTTTTGCACGCTTCTGGAATTGAGCACTTCAAGAAAGGTAGTATGGAAGTATTACTTGTTTAAGTAATTCTCTTGATTTCTATGCAACGGATCTCTTTCAGTTATCTCGACTTGACTGCATTTCTTTGCCTTCCCCGTGTGACTTGAGTCGACTTCCAATCATTGGATGAATCTTCATCACTTCAACTTGAGACTTGGCTATCTTGAGTTGACTTGACTGATACTTCACTCAGCTGCATCTCAGCTGCACCTTCAGTCGAGTTCCTATCTTCTCTTCTTTGCCATACTCGGCTGCCTCACAGCAGAGTCTTCTTTCTAGTCTCCAGTTGTCTTCTTGCGTGTTCAGGTATAGCTGACTTAACTCAGCTCGACCAGCCCAATCTATTACAATGCAATTTACAACAAAAATGGGGTGCCAACTTCTTATTCTAAGTTTTGCATGGCATTCATCAAAATCCACAAAATAATTTCCCAACAATTTCCCCCTTTTTGATGATGCCAAAACTTAAAACATACAACAATAATTAAACAGCAAAGATACATACATGCAAGTGTAGAATCACAGAATGTATGATTAGAATCGATCTTTTATTGATAATAACATTCTTGTTCTTTACATAGCTGTTTACAAAGTGTATCAGAGCTTGAATTAAAAGAGAATGTATCAGAGCTTAAATGGACCTTAAAGTAACCATGCTGTTCTATATCTCCACAAGTATAGAAATTGTACGATTTTATTCAGTGTACAGAATACTTACATAGAAATGCATTTACATAGTAAAATACACGAAGGGGTGGACAGCAACACTTCATCTCCTTCGTTGCCTCCTTCTTTCATCTTCTTCAGCTCTGTCATCTTCTGACCTTCTTCTCTTTTTCTCATCTTGACCTTCTTATTCTTTTCGTGCGCTCTTCCTCGGAAGCTTCAACTCTTCTCGATCTTTCTTATCTTTCCTCCCATAGCCGAGTGTTAGTCCAAGTGGCTACGATAATCTAGAGGGGGGGTGAATAGATTATCTCGGTTTTTCAGATTTTGCCCTCTTTTTCGAATAATCAAACAAAGACGAGAATGTAAATGCGGAAATAAAACAACACTGCCGATTTAAAGAGGTTCAACCCACCTAGGGCCTAATCCTCTACCACCCCAGTATATCCGGGATGGATTTCAAAAGGAAAAAAGATTTTATTAATTTACCAAAAATTAATACAACACCTTGAGGATTACCACAACCCTCTTACACCACCTTGAGGATTACCACAATCCTCTTACAACACCTTTGAAGATTACCACAACCTTCAAACACCTATCACCTAGATCACCCAAGTGTATTCTTACCACAAGAATACTCACAAGGATGTCTTGTGTTGAATGATGACCAAAATCAAGATTACAACTCAATAATGATTGATACAATATGAGTACAAGTGTAATCAAGAATTGAAAGCCTAGACCTCAAATTTGTGCAAGTGAAAGTGCTAAGGCTAATACAACAAGATATATGAAAGTGTTTGCTTTGTTTGCTCTTTTTTGCTTGTATGGAGTGTTGTATCTTGTTGCTTGAATGAAGCCTCTATTTATAGGAGAGGTCTTGGCTTTGATTTCCAGACATTGGCTCCTCCTTGGGGAGTGATTTGCTGCAAAAGAAACCATTTAAAATCATCAATATAGTCTGTTAGAAATCAATCCCACAAAATAGGAAAAGTCATGCAAAATGCAACGGATAGTTTGTTTGTCAAAACAGGGGTTCGACCGGTGCGCACAGAGATAAGATTGAAAAGAATTCTGCGAATTTTTACACAGGGGACCGGTCGAAGGGGGTTCGACTGGTCGCCCTTGGTCTTGACCGGTTGGGGTTGATAGAAAATCAAAACAGAGAAGTCTGCACTTGAGAGGGCACTCCCGGTGCACGGCCGCCCGGTGGTCGACCGGTCGCCTCACCTTGCCGCCCACCTGGTCGACCAGGCCGCTCTCCCCATTTTCTCTTACGTCCCATTTTCTCGTTTCAAAACTCAACTCAGTACGGGTTGCCCTATAGGGGCGGTGATCGTCGAGCTCAAACAAAAGTGTTGTCCAATTTTAAATCGAATATTAACTTCAAGAAATACTCCGAAAAATAGTAAAAACATTTTAGATCGATCGGAAGTGTTGGGACAACATTTAGGGGCATTGTTTTGGTATAAAAACTCATTTGAACAAGATCATCAAAATCATGATAAAAACATTTATCTAACACCGAGTTTGTCTTTTATTTTCCTCTTCAATTCTCTTCACATACTCGGCATTGTTCTTAGCCACTTGCAGGTTGGCTACTTCGTCAAAATCCACCCCAATAGATCCCTCCTTTCTTGCTTGGATCTATATACTCAATATTTTTGGGGCGGAGGTCTAGGTCTCAAACCTCTACCTCCACCTCTCTTCTTCCTCTTCCTCTGGCGTGTCTTTGTCTTTGGGGTCTTCTTTTTCCCACCGAGTGACTAGTAGAGTGACCAAGCAGAGTGATCGCGATGGTCTCAGCTCTGTCGACTTCATCACAAAGTGTGAGACCCTTTTCCCAAGATACAAATCCCAGGCTTGAGCCGTGGACATATTTGCGAAGTATCCTTCAAATGCGAGCGTCTTGAATTCATCAACGATCTTGGCTCGTTCGACATCCGAAATGGCATAGTCATTTGTCTCTTCTATTGGAATGCCTCCATATTGTTTCGAATATCCATAACTCGGGTATCCATCCTTCCTTCCACTTCCTTCATCCCTCGCTTCAATCCTGTTTTTCTCTTTTTCACCATAGGTACAACAGTGTTAGAGTGGCGAGTCATGGGGAGTTTGCTTTGATAATATCACCGTGACAAGACCTTGTTGAGGTATTCCTCAACAGACTTCCCTTTCTTCTCGTCTTTATTACTTCCTCACTGTCTTTCCCTTAACAAATGCTTCCTCCTTCTCGCCTTCGGATCCCTTCGCGCGCTTTTTAGTATTCCTCTTCCCCCTTTTTGGCATCATCAAAGGAGAGAGCAACCCCTGAAACAAGCTAGCAAGCAAGAAGTCTAGTCTGGCGATAGCCGAGTTACGCTTCGAATCTGCTGCGAGTATCTTTGCACGGAACTCGAGCGGGTGGCGTTGGATTCACCGCTACCAACTTCATCTCGGCCGTGAGAAGATCAATTTTCGATCCATATTCTCTTCCATGCGCAGGAGCTCGCTCTTATTATGTTCACACAACGACTTTATCTCTCGTAGTATGAGATTCATGCATTTGTTCAATGTGCTCTTGCAATTTTGTCTTTGCATCGCATTCTCACCGCCCGGACTAACAACTTGTTGAACATTGTCTGAAATATCGAGCTTGTTCCACATGCATTGTTTGTTCATTGTTGCCACCACTCCCGGATCCCGACTATTATGCCTCTCAAATCGCCAGAAGGTTGGCGCCCCCGTTATCCCTCATGTCCAGTGAGGCCTGGTGCCTCTCCATTTTTTCTATCTCAAAGAAATAAGGCTTTGAACACGTCCCGAACTTCAATTTGTCACCTGCTTTTTGGTGACGGCCAAGCGTCAAAGTTATAGTCATCGGAACAATGGTGTCGATGGAATAACAGGGCCAGTCGTGGAAGCGCTCACGATCTTTAGTCGATTCTTCGGGAGGTCGTGTACCTCCAGGAGAAGGGAAACGATTCTACAAAAGGATCATCATGGGCAAATCGAATCGCTTCAATGATAATTGGTGCTCGTGAAGTCCCTTGTGGATTCGAACCTACTACGGCTTGGGAGCCTGCGCGGGACTCTGTTTTCACTGTGGGTGCATTGTGAAGTCGACCCGACTTTGGCCGAGCCTCACCGCCTCAACAGACTTCATCGGTCTCACCGTTTTTTCCAAATGAGTTGGTCGGTCCTCGGCCTTATCGGTATCATCGGACGATGATGAGATTTCCATGGGTGGCTCATCATCAAAGTTGAATGTTTGACGAGTAGTCTTGAGGTTAGACTTACTCGTGGTTGGAACATCCTCACCGAGTCTTTTGGATCGATCCACGGGGATGACTCAGCCTTCATCGCTCCTTCCGATCCCGCAGGTTACATCAGATTATCCTGGTAATCGCAAAGAGCACTTATCTTCTTTTCTAATGGATCAATGATAGCGGGAGGGATGTTTTGTGCTTCGCTTTCTCTACCCCGGAAGTCTCAACCTCCGTTGGCCTTCATTACCCCCTCGTAGTCTCAATCGCAAGGCGAGGCCTTGTCATCCCTTTCGACAGTGTCGGTCACCGTCTTGGGGTCTAATGAGGTGGCATCCATTGGAGTCTCAACTCCATGGATTGCACTTTCATCGCCAGTGTTAACTCCCGTGGCGCTCCTTCCTCGTGCCTCGACCGCATCGCATCGCGGCGTCATTGGCCTACGGAGCGGTTGGTACCTCCGAGACAGGCAGGTCTCAACTGTCTCGAGCCTCATTGATGACAACTTGCTGTGTATTCTCGTGATCGTTCCTTCTCCACTTTGCCTCCGAGATTCATTGTGGAGTCACCGCAAAGATCCTCCGACCTTGCCGCAGTGGAGGGAGTTTCTCCTCACCGGCACACCACCGAGTGACTTGGAATGGGGTCACTCGTCTCTAGACTCCCATTTCCTTCCTACCGAGTATTCAGCTATTGGGGCGGTGGTAAGACACCTTCATTAGGGGTTGGCTCGACCGGGTCCCCATAATCCCGATTTCATCGCCAGCTTCCTTAACACCTTCCTCGAGAATGAGGTGGGGAAGTGGTGGCAGCGACAACAAGCAGCAATATCTTTGCACCACTCCCATAAGATCTATCTCCACTTTGATTTGGAGGCTGGTCCTCCATCATTCTTTGCTCATGTAGGATTCGGATTCTTGCATTGCTTGCCGTGCATTTGCAACTCTTCGTGGCAAAGAAACAGTGGTCTAGATCCTCATCACTTTCGATAGAATGTCGTGGTGAAAATGTGTATGTTCGTGGTGCCAGTGAGAGGGAAGATGCTTTGGCCTTCTCACGTGCCTCTCAAGCGTCCTCACCGCTCTAGCCCGTTCATTTTCTTTTTCGAATCTGCAGATATTAATGCAATTATCCTCATCAAGGGTTTGCGAAGAATGTGTCCACCTCACGAAACCTAAAGAGTTCTTCTTCCTCAAGAATAAACTCGACTTTCAAACTCGCACTGGATAGGCTCGGCTTCCATTTTCTCCACTCTCGAGACGATTTTGGATGTCTGGATACAATGGAGAGTACATGATTACATCGTCTTCATCATTCTCTTGCCGCCCTCGTTTCCGGAATTAAGGGTAGCAGACTTATTTCTTTGGACACCCTCGCAGCCTCTATTCTTGGTGGAGAAACAACCCTGTCAACAGGTGATTCGGTTGTCTCAGCCATTCCTTGTTCCTCACTGGTTCTGTCTACAGCCTGGGTCCTCGACTTGCCTCTGCTGATCGGCCTCATGCAGACTTGGCCGTTTCATCGATCACTTCGAGACTCTACTTCTCCAGCAATCTCGGGTATCTCCTCCAACTTGAGTGACAGACTCAGCTGTCTTCTCAAGCTCGGAGAGCTTGGAAAGTCTTCTTCTTCTCTTTGTTTTTACCAGAGGGATATCTGGCTCCACTTCCTCTGGTTCATTGAAGGTGAATGCCTTCGCAGATGTCTTAGAGGCAGCTGCCTTCCTTGTTGTGGCAGTCCTCTTCTTCTTGATCACTGGAGAAGGGATTAATGGTTCCTTCTCCATTGCGGCTGCAGGGGCAGGAGACACGGCTGCGGGGGCAGGTGACTCGGCTGCAGGGGCAGGAGCAGATTTCTTTTTCTTTGTTGCAGGGGCATCAGTCTTTTTAGCAGCTGCAGGGGCAACCTTCTTCTTTGGAGGAGAGGAGACAGTTGTATCTTCAGGGTCAGCTCATTCCCCCTCACTCATATCAGCCCTCTTGGCGTATGCTCTCTTCTGTGCGCCAGATAGGTTTAATCTGAACATCCTCTTGTTTACATGGAATGCCTTTCCATGTCAAAGAGGGACTCCTTTTACTTCCATCAGCCAGCCAATCACCAGGCCGTATCCTAGGTAACCTCCAAACGTTCCATCCTCCTTGAAGGATTTGTTCCCAACATTCTGGCAGAGTCTGCTGTAGACAAACTCAACCCATTTACCTTCTTTTCTTCAATGATCGCAACCATTACGATCAACTTAGCTTTAGACAGCTGGTCAAAGCTGCCAAATTTGATGTCTATGCATTTGGCAACGATGTCCAGCAATTTGTGGTAGTCCTTTTTCAGCAGCCTCTTGTTAGCTGTGTAGACCACTTTTGCAGTATAGTCGGACTTGGCTACTTCCTTCCAAGTAGCAACAGTCAGTCGACCTCGGCTTCATGAATCTCCCAAGACTCCTTCCGCCTAAGAACAAGCGATGTTCACCAAATCCTTGGCAATGATGGTGAACTCTTTTTCGTGAACAGAGGACTTGATGCCCTCATCGTGAACTTTAGCGTTCACGTAGAACTGTGCGACCTCTTTCACATAGGTCATCGGAAACTCCAACGTCAGCAACGGTTTCAGCCCAAACGTTTCCAATTTCTCAGCAATCTTCTTCACCATGGTGTCGTCGGACCCCTGTTTAACCATACCATCGAAATCCATAGTAGACCCTGTGTGGATTTGCTTTCCTAGCTTGACAAAGTCATGGGTGGATGCCATTTCGAGATATTTTACCGAACGAAACTTGAAAACTGAACTGAGGATCGATAGGGTTTTGAGAGAAAATTTTGCTTTTGCTTTCTAGAGAGAGATGAACAGTTTTTGGTAAAGTGAGAGAGAAACGGACGAAATGGTTTAAGTATGGTTCATGAAAGGACGTGCGGGTGGTTTTTGAAATTTGATCAAATTCAACGGCTTAGATCTTGCACGCCAATTTACATTTAATTTCTCTCATTTAATGCGGCAACATTTATATCCAATCATAAGCTGGGTGTGCAACTTTTGACTGTACACGTCATAATTATGCTGACGTCATTCTTAAAAACTTTCCCGCTTAGTAAAAACGATTGCGTTTTTGTCACTTTGCTCATAAATGACTCAGCTTACTCCTTAGCTGATTCAATCCTTCTTCTCACTCCTCTCCTAGTGACTCAGCTGTCAGCTAATTCGATACAACTGACTTTCCGATACGGCTGATTCACTTAGCTTATTTAAGAGTTCAGCTCTTTTTCCTCTTTTCGTGTTTCATCTCTTTTCTTTGAGTTTTCTGAATGTCAACTCAGCTCAATTAACCCTAACTCATGCTTGAGTTCTTCAAATCTTGACTCACTTAATGGTTTTGTGAATATGTCGATAACCTTGCTTATCGCTTGAAATATATTCCAAGGTGATGTCCTTCTTTTCAACATGATCTCTTGAAGTGATATCCGACATCGATATGCTTTGTTCTTGAGTGCAACACAGATTTTGAGTAATTGCAATTCCACTTGTGTTATCACACATGATTGGAATTTCCTTTTCTTCAACTTCATAGTCTCTCACCGCTTTGTCTCATCCATAAGACTTGGGCACAACAAATGCCAAGCCTATGTATTCCACTTCACCATGGAGGTGGCTATAGAATTTTGCTTCTTGCTAAACCAGAAATTAATCTATTTCCAAGCATTTGACATGTACCGAGGTACTTTTCCGTCAACTCTACATCCAACATAGTCGAGTCCGAATAACCAATTAGTTTGAATCCACCTTCCTTTGGATACCATAAGCCAACTTCTTGACTTCCTTTCAAATATCTCAAGATTCTCTTGGCCGCATCATGTGGCTTTCTTTTGGAGCAGATTGAAATCTTGCACATACACCTACCGCAAAGTAGATGTCCGCCCGCTTCTTTGTGAGATAGAGCAATGATCCAATAAGTGCTCAGATCTTGTTTGATCTACAACACCATCCGCATCCATATCCATTTTGGATCGATGTATTCATTGGTATTTTCACGTAAGACTTCTCTTCCTTACAAAATTTCTTCATTAAATCTCTGTGTATTTTGTCTAACTTATGAAGGTTCCATCCTTCACCAAGTTTCACTTGAAGTCCAAGGAAGAATGTCGGCTCTCCCATCATGCTCATTTCGAATTTGCTTTGCATGAGATTTGAAAATTTATCACACAACTCTTTGTTTGTGGATCCAAAGACGATATCATCCACATATATTTGAACAAGCAAGATACTCTTCCTGTCTTGAATTCTAAAGAGTGTTCTGTCCACTTTGCCTTTTGTGAATCCGTTCTCGATCCAAGAATTGTGACAATGTATCATACCATGCTCGGGTGCCTGTTTCAATCCATATAGAGCTTTCTTTGAGTTTGTATACCTTGTCTCCAAGAGTCTTCTGCTCAAATCCTGGAGGTTGTTCAACATATACTTCTTCTTCCAACACACCATTAAGGAATGCACTCTTTACATCCATTTGATATACAGTAAAGTTCTTGTGAGCTGCATAGGCAAGAAACATCCTTATAGCTTCCAATCTTGCTACAGGAGCAAAAGTTTCATCAAAATCTATTCATTCTTCTTGGCAATACCCTTTGGCTACCAATCTTGCTTTGTTTCGTACCACAAAACCTTCCTCGTACATCTTGTTTCTGAACACCCATTTAGTGCCAATAACATTTTGATGGGTAGGCCTTTGAACCAATTCCCATACTTTATTTTTTTCAAACTGATTCAGCTCTTCTTGCATGGCTTGAATCCAATGTGTGTCATCCAATGCTTGTGACACATCTTTTGGCTCTATTTGTGAGATGAAGCAAGTAAACATTGCTTCTTGTTGAGTTCTGGATCTAGTCGTCACTCCTTCTCTTACATCTCCAATGATTAGTTCTGGTGGATGGTCTCTCAGCCATCTTACATCAGGTTGGAGTAAGTTAGCCGGATTCGATCGTCTTGCAATTTGTGTTTTTTGATCACTCTCTCATCATCACTTGGTCAGCAGATTTTCCACTTGTTTTTGAGACTCAGCTATCTCATCTTCATCCGGGTTTATAATTCTAGCTTGGCTTCAACATAGGGACTTTTTTGCATGGTTGGTTGATTCGACTTATCACCGACTCTTCAATGTCTTCTCCATTTACATTTGGCTCATCAAACACCACATGGATGGATTCTTCTGTAACCATAGTCCTCTTGTTGAGTACTGTAGGCTTTGCTTTCACCGAGTATCCCAAGAAGATACCTTCATCAGCTTTAGCATCAAAAGCCATTAAATTATCTTTGCCATTGTTATGGATGAAGCATTTGCATCCAAATATTCTAAAATATGCAACATTTGGCTTTCTCCCCGTCCGCATCTCATAGGGAGTCTTTGTCGGTTGTCCATTTTATCATGCATCTATTTTGAGTATATCATCTTTGTGTTTATTGCTTGACCCAAAATCTTTTAGGTAGCCCTACTTCAGCTAACATGGCCCTTGCTGCTTCTTTGAGAGTTCTATTTCTTCTTTCTGCAACTCCATTTTGTTGTGGAGTCCTTGCTGCAGATAATTCATGACCAATACAATTTTCAATGCAGTACTGAGTGATTATACCATTGACAAATTCAGTTCCTCTGTCAGATCTTATTTTGATAATAGTTTGACTCTTCTCATTTTGGATTCTTTTCATCAGCTGTGGTAGTTTCTGCAGAGTTTCTTTCTTCTTACACATGAATATTGTCCATGTATATCTTGAGTAGTCATCTACTACCACCAAGGTGTATTTCTTCCCACTTATGCTAGCTGGTTCAACTAGACCAAATAGATCCATATGTAGCAGGTGTAATATTCTTGTTGAAGATGGACATGTCTTTTCTTTGAATGATGATTTGATTTGCTCTCCAATCTGGCATGCATCACATACACTTTCTTCTTGTACACTGAGTCTGGAAGTCCTTCTACAAGATTGCTCCTGGCAAGCTTGTTAATTGTTTTGAAATTCAGGTGACTCAGCTTCTTGTGCCACAACCAACTAGATTCGACTGTGCTCTTTGCTAGCAGACAAGTGCTTGGTGTTGCAGTTGACCAATCTACCACATACATGTTCTTTTGTCTGCATCCTTGCAACACAACTTCATTGGCACTCAGCTGTTCCTTGAACCTGCAATCAAGGAAATTAAGTTTTAGGTACCCATACTTGCCTGGGTCCTGAGGGGTTAGTATTATAAGATGATCCAACCAACCTATAGCCAAATGATTTGACTCTAAGAGGTTGCCATCTATCAGTGCCATAATCATAATTAACTTTAGTAAATTGCTTGGGGGTTCTAGGTTCATACAGCTGTCTCTTTTGTCTGTATGCCTGTGAATGTGTTTTAGCAATTGCTGTATTTGGGTAGTTATGATATCTCTGAGTGTAGTGCCTAGGTGCATATGTGTGCTGATGATAGCTCTTGTGCCTTTGGAATGGCCTTTGCTGAGTTCTAGGCCTTTGCCACTTAGGCTTATATTCCACAAATCTTTGCTGATAGTTCACATTATTCCAATCAGCTTGGCTTGGGTAGTTTATACCATTCCCATCATATATATTTCTTTTATAGAATTTCTGGGACTTTTGGTAGCTCTGTTTCTTCTTTACTGCAGTATTTCCTATTTGGAGTTTGCTTGAGGAACTTGGCCGATTTCTTCTCACTTGTCCTCTCAAAGACACTCAATCGCGACTTTCCTTTTCCTTTATAACCAAGGCCGCTTTGCTTGTGATTGTGCTTTGGAATAAATGTGTGTACCATTTGAGGTTTTGGATTTTGAGATACTTCATTACTTGAAGATCCTCTTTCCAAAATCACTTTTGGAGCTTGACATAGCACAGAGGAATTAAATCCCAAGCCCTGTCTTGTCTCCACATTCTATTTGACTCATAATAAGGTCATCCAAGGATTTAGATGCCTTAGTGAATGAGGCAATCACATTTTTGAGGTCATTCTCCCTCTTTTCTATAGCACTATTTCTGCTATTAACTTAGCATTTTCACCTTTAGACTTTTATTCTCATCCTATTTGACTTAAAGTACTCGGCTCCTTAGTCACCGAGAGTTTTTGCTTTTGAGTAGGTCTGTTTTCCTCATTTAGTAGTGTGTGTGAGGATTTAATGTGTTCAAAGTCTTTCATCATTTTGCCTAATGAATCATAAAGATCGGTGGGTGATGAAGTGTGTGTGTCACGATCACTTTGTCACTAGAATCGAGTGTGATGAATTAGAGTGTACCTCATCTTCTTGGTCGGTTGGTCTTGTTCCTCGGCCATTAAACAGATCAAGGCTTCTCAGTCTTTCTTATCCTTCCTCCCATAGCTGAGTTTGTCTTTTATTTTCCTCTTCAATTCTCTTCACATACTCGGCATTGTTCTTAGCCACTTGCAGTTGGCTACTTCAATCAAATCCAGCAAGATCCCTCCTTTCTTGCCTGGATCTATATACTTAATATTTTTGGGCGAGGTCTAGGTCTGAAACCTCTTCCTCCACCTCTGCTTCATCCTCTTCCTCAGGCGTGTCTTTGTCTTTGGGGTCTTCTTTTTCCCACCGAGTGACTAGCAGAGTGACCAAAGAGTGGATCGCCCGGTGAGTCTGTGAGACAGTCTCAACTGTCTGAGCCTCGTTAGTGTCAACTTGCTGTGTTTCCGTTTGTTGTTCCTTCTCCACTTTGCCTCCTAGAATCTTGGTGGAGTCGTCTGCAACATTCTCCGACCTGGCTGCAGTGGAGGGAGTTTCCCCCTCAGCTGGCACACCAGCTGAGTGACTTGGAATGGGGTCACTCTTCTCCAGACTCCCGGCTATTTCCTGTGAGTATTCAGCCATTGGGGCAGGTGGTAAGACATCTTCAGTAGGGGTTGGGTCGACTTGGGTCCCCAAGTTCCCGCCATCGCCTCGCTGTTCCTTTAGAACCTTCCTCGTAGTGAGTGGGAAGTGGTCGCAGCAACAACAGTTGCAATCTGCTGCACCACTCCCATAGGGTCAATTTCCAGCTGTGATTTGGAAGACTCTCCAGGTCCTTCCATCAGTTGTTGCTCATGCATCATTCTTGATTCCCGCATGGCTTGCTGCGTTTCTAGCTCTTCTGTCGCAGCAGTAGGGTCCAAATCCTCATCACTTTCTGAAAGTATGTCAAGATGTGGATGAGTATGATCAGTGGTCCCAGTTAGAGGACAAACACTGGCTTCCGCATGAACTTCTGCTTCCTCTGCTGCCCTAGTCTGTTCGTTCTCCTTTCGAATTTGCAGCATGTTGATGCAGTTATCCTCATCAAGGGCTTGCAGCATTGTATCGACTTCAAGGAACCTGAAGAGTTCCTCTTCCTCCTCAATAAACTCTGGGTATTCAAACTGCACCCTAGAGTGACTCAACTTCCACTTCCTCCATTCTCGCAGACGATTTTGAATGTCCGGATATGGTGGAGACAGCATGATCACATCATCATCATTATCTTCGTGTTATCCTTCTGTCTCAGGAATGGAGGGTAGCAGAGCTTGCTGCTCTTCACCCTCAGCAGCGTCTGTCGCAGGCGGAGACACAACCCTATTGACAGGTGAGTTGGATGTCTTAGCTGCTTCGTGCTCCTCAGCTGTTCTGTCCACAGCTGGTCTTTGGTTTGCCTCTGCTGATCGGCATCAACAGACTTGGTTGTTGCATCTATACCTCCTGGAGACTCTACTTCTCCAGCAGTCTCCGATATCTTTTCTAGCTGAGTTGCAGACTCAGCTGTCTTCTCAAGCTCGGAAAGCTTGGAAATTCTTTTTCTTCTTTTGGTTTTCACCAGAGGAACATCTGGTTCCACTTCCTCCGGTTCGTCGAAGGTAAATGCCTTCGCAGTTGTCTAGAGGTAGTTGCCTTCCTTGTTGTGGCAGTCCTCTTCTTCTTAATCACTGGAGAAGGTATTAATGGTTCCTTCTCCATTGCGGCTGCCGCAGGGCAGTGCGATTTTCTTTTTTTCTTTGCGAAAGGGGCAAAGCTTTTCTTGCAAACTGTAGGGCAGCCTTCTTCTTGGGAGGGAAGAGATGCTTGTATGTTCGGGTCAGCTAATTCCCCCTCACTTGTATCCGCCCTCTTGGCGTAAGCTCTTTTCTGTGCTCCAGAGAGATTTGATCGGAACATCTTTTTGTTAACATGGAACGCCTTTCCATGTCGGAGTGGAGCTCTTCACCTCCATCAGCCGGCCAATATCAAGGCCATACCCCAAGGATCCTTCGAAGGACCCATCGCCCTTGAAGGACTTGTTCCCAACATTTTGCGTAGTCTGCCGTAGACGAGTTCGCCGGTTGACTTTCTTTTCTTCCATGATCGCATCCATGATGATCAACTTGTTTTTGGATAGCTGGTTATGGCTTCCAAACTTCATGTCTACGCATTTGGCGACGATATCCATCAGCTTGTGGTAATCGTCCTTCAAAGATCTTTTTCTCACCGTGTAAAACCACCTTAGCAAAGACATTCCGCCTGCCACTTCCTTCCACGCAGCAGCCAGGTTTACATCAACCTCATAGATTTCCGGCACTCCTTCCACCAGTAGCAAACAGTGTTCCGCTAAATCCTTAGCAGTGATTGTGAATTCTTTGCCATGAACAGAGGACTTGATGCCCTCGTCGTGAACTTCAACATTCACGTAGAACTGAGCGACTTCTTCAACATAAGTCATCTGAAACTCCATCGTGAGAAATGGTTTCAACCCAGACTTCTCCACTTTCTCATCTATCTTCTTCACAAGGGTTTCATCGGACCCCTGTTTAATCATTCTATCAAAATCCACAGTAGAGCCAGTGTGGATTTGTTTTCCCAACTTAACAAAATCGTAAGCAGATGCCATTTCTTGAAGATTTACCGAACGAAACTTTAGAATTTCACTTTGGAGATCTGTAGGGTTTTGAGAGAAAATTTTATTTCTTGCTTTGAGAGAGATGAATAGTTTGTGTAAAGTGAAAGAGAAACACAGACGAAATGGTATATATGTGGGTTATGAAAGGACGTGCACACGGTTTTTAAAATTTGATCAAAATCAACGGCTTAGATTTAGCACGTCGATTAGCATTTAATTTCTCGCATTTAATGCGGCAAAGATTTATATCCAATCATAAGCTTGGTATGCGCTTTTGATCACACACATCATAATTACGCCGACGTCATTCTTAAAAACATTCCCGCTTAGTAAAAATGACTGCGTTTTTGTCACTTTGCTCATAAATGACTTAGCTTACTCCTTAGCTGATTCAACTCTTCTTCTCTCTGTTTACATAGTGACTCAGCTGTCAGCTAACTCGGTGCAGCTGACTTTCCGATACGGCTTATTCACTTAGCTGATCCAAGAGCTTCACTCTTCTCCCATCTTTTATGTTTCATCTCTTTTCCGTGAGTCTTCCGAGTGTTAACTCGTTCAATCAACCCTAACTCATGCTTGAGTTCTTCAAATCTTGATTCACATAATGGTTTTGGGAATATATCACCTAACCGCTTATCGCTTGAGTCGTATTCTAAGGTAATGTCCTTCTTTTCAACATGGTATCTTATGAAATGGTATCGACATCAATGTACTTTGTTCTCGAATGCAACACAGATTTTGAGTGATTGCAATAGCACTTGTGTTATCACACATAATTGGAATCTCCTTTTCTTCAACTTCATAGTCTCTCACCATTGTCTCATCCATAAGACTTGGCACAACAAATTCCGCAGCTATGTACTGCCTCACCGGATGTGGCTATTGAATTTTGCTTCTTGCTAAACCAGAAATTAATCTATTTCCAAACATCCGACATGTACCAAGTACTCTTTTCTCACAACTCTACATCCAAAGATAGTCGAGTCCGAGTAACCAATTAGCTTGAATCCACCTTCATTTTGATACCATAAGCCAACTTCTTGCTTCCCTTCAAGTATCTTAAGATTCTTTTGGCGTGAAATCATGTGGCTTTCTTTAGAGTAGATTGAAATCTTGCACATACACCTACAACAAAGGTGATGTCCGCCTACATGTTTGTGAGATGGAGCAGTGATCCAATAAGTGCTCAGATCCGGTTTGATCCACACGTGCTTGTCATCCGATCCATGTCCATTTTCGATCGACGTATTCATTGGTATTTTCACGAAAGACTTCTCTTCCATACCGAATTTCTTCATTAAATATCCGTATACTTTGTTTGACTTATGAAGGTTCCATCCTTCACTGTTTAACTTGAAGTCCTAGAAAGAATGTCGCTTCTCCCATCATGCTCACTTCAAATATTCTTTGCATGAGATTTGAGAATTTATCACACACTCTTTGTTTTTGGATCCAAAAATGATGTCATCCTCATATATTTGAACAAGCAAAAGATACTCTTCCCATCTTGAATTCTCAAGAGTGTTCTATCTACTTTGCCTTTTGTGAATCCATTATCACCAGAATTGAGATAATGTATCATACCATAATCTAGGTGCTTGTTTCAATCCATATAGGCTTTCTTAAGTTTGTACACTTTATCTCCAAGAGTCTTCCTCAAATCCGGTGGTTGTTCAACATAGACTTCTTCCTCCAATAATCCATTCAAGAATGCACTTTTACATCCATTTGATATACAATGAAGTTCTTGTGAGCAACATAGGCAAGAAACACCCTTATTGTTTCTAATCTTGCAATAGGAGCAAATGTTTCATCAAAATCTATACATTCTTCTTGGAAATACCCTTTGGCTACCACCGCTTTTGCTTTTACCACGAACCGTCTTCATTCATCTTGTTTCGAACACACATTTTGATGAGTTGGTCTTTGAACCAATTCCCAAATTTTATTTCTCTCAAATTGATTCAGCTTTTCTTGTATGGCTTGAATCCAACGTGTGTCATCCAGGGCTTGGGACACATCTTTAGGTTCTATTTGGGATATAAAACTAGTGAACACTCGCTTCTTGTTGAGCCCTTGATCTCGTTCTTACACCATCTCTTACATCTCCAATGACTAGCTCGTGGATGGTCTCACCCATCTCACATCAAAGGTTGCGTAAGTTAGTGGTTCAATCTTCTTGCAGATGTGTTATCTTGAGCAGCTCTCTCATCATCACTTAGCTGCAGATTGTCCAGCTTTCTTTGAGATTCAGCTATCTCATCTTCACCTTGATTAATTATTCCAGCTTCAGCTTCAACATAGGGACTCTTCTGCACAGTTGGCTGATTCATCTTATCAGCTACTCTTCAAGATCTTCTCCACTTACATTAGGTTCATCAAACACTACATGAATGGACTCTTTTGTGACCATAGTCCTTTTATTCAATACTCTATAGGCTTTGCTCTCAGCTGAGTATCCCAAAAAGATACCTTCATCAGCTTTAGCATCAAAAGCCTTTAAATTGTCTTTGCCATTATTATAGATGAAGCATTTATATCCAAATATTTTACAATATGCAACATTTGGCTTCCTCCCTGTCCAAATCTCATAGGGAGTCTTTGTCAGTTGTCTATTTATCATGCATCTATTTTGAGTATAACATGCAGTGTTTATAGCTTCAGCCCAAAATCTTTTAGGCAGCCCTGCTTCAGCTAACATGGTCCTTGCAACTTCCTTGAGAGTTTTGTTACTTCTTTCTGCAACTCCATTCTGCTGTGGAGTCCTTGCTATAGATAATTCATGAGCAATACCATTTTCAACACAATACTGAGTTATTATCCCATTGACAAACTCAGTTCCTCTGTCAGATCTTATCTTTATAATGGTTTAACTTTTCTCATTTAGAATTCTCTTCATCAGCTGTGGTAGCTTCTGCAAGGTTTCTTTCTTTTTACACATGAAAATTGTCCATGTATATCTTGAATAATCATCTACAATCACCAAGGTATATTTCTTTCCACTTATGCTAGCTGGCTCAACGGGACCAAATAAGTCCATATGCAGCAGATGCAATATTCTTGTTGAGATGGACATGACTTTTCTTTGAATGATGATTTGATCTGCTTTTCCATCTGGCATGCATCACAAACACTTTCCTTCTTGTACACTGAGTCTGGGAGTCCTTCTACAAGATTACTTCTTGCAAGCTTGTTAATTGTCTTGAAATTCAAAGGTGACTCACTTCTTGTGCCACGTACCAACTTGATTCGGTTGTACTTTTGCTAGCGACAAGTGCTTGGTGTGGCAGTCGACCAATCTACCACATACATGTTCTTTTGTCTGCATCCTTGCAACACTACTTCATTTGATTCAGTATCTTTGATTTGGCACACTCCCATATTGAATCTAACATTATAGCCCTTGTCACACAGTTGGCTGATGCTCAATAAGTTGAAATTGAGGCCATCAACATATGCAATATCTGTGATTTCTAATCCATTTTTCTTAATGGATTCAGTCCCTCTAATTTCCCCTGGAGCTTCATTTCCTCCAAATATGACTTTTGCACCTTTAAATTCTTTGAATTTTGACATGTTTATCTTGTTTCCTGTCATGTGTCTGGAACAACCACTATCCATGAACCAGGTTCCTTGGCACTCAGCTGCTCCTTGAACCTGCAATCAAGAAAATCAGATCTTAGGTACCCAACTTGTCTGGGTCCTGAGAGGTTAGTGCTGTAAGATGATCCAACCAACCTATAGCCAAATGATTTGACTCTAAGGGGTTGCCATCTATCTGTGCCATAATCATAATTCACTTTGGCAAATTGCTTGGGGGCTTTAGGTTCATACAACTGTCTCTTGTGTCTGTATGCTTGAGTGTGTGTTTTAGCAATTGCCTTCTTTGGGTATGTTGGGAAATTATTTTGTAGATTTTGATGAATGCCATGTAAAACTTAGAATAGGAAGTTGGCACCCCATTTTTGTTGTAAATTGCATTGTAATAGATAGGGCTGGTCGAGTTGAATTAAGTCAGCTATGCCTGAACATGCAAGAAGATAACTGGAGACTAGAATGAAGACTCCGCTGTGAGGCAGCTGAGTATGGGAAAGAAGAGAAGATAGGAACTCGATTGAAGGTGTCAGCCGAGATGCGGTGAGTGAAGTATCGGTCCAAGTCAACTCAAGATAGCCAAGTCTCAAGTTGAAGTGACAAAGAGTCATCCAATGGTTGGAAGTCGACTAAATCACCTGGGAAGGCAAGGAAATGCATTCAAGTCGAGATAACTGAAAGAGATCCGTTGCACAGAAATCAAGAGAATTACTTAAACAAGTAATACTTCCATACTACCTTTCTTAAAGTGCACATCTAGAAGCGTGCAAAAGGAATAAAACCAATGGGAAGCACCGCACTGTGTCGATCTCGAAAAGTCAAGGATCATGTATACGAGGAAATGTCAATTCCAAGAATCGCAACAAGACAAGCCAACGACCACAAGTGACTTTAAAAAACAAGCCTATCTCTTCAACGGGCATTTTTTGAAAGACCACTATAAAAGGCTGAGGAGTTTATTTGAGAAAAGGTTACCTTGGTTACCTTGACCATCTGAAAATTGAATATAAGCAAGAAAGAAACATTTGTAACCTGAAATATTCTCAAGTTATTAAACGCTCAATCCTCAAGCCTACATTACGAAGGAAATCAATCCTACACTCACCTGTGAAGGAAAGACGACTTCAATCAGTTGAAGAATAAACATATGAAGAATCAAGGGGTCTACATTCCACGAAGGATTGTAGGAAGGTTCAAGGTCAAACTAGGCTTAAGTTATTTGGAGGGCTTCGTGATCAAATCCAAGGAACATGAGCAAGTGGGCTGTAGTAGCAAGGTAGTCGCCTGTGAAGAAGCTGAGTCATATGAGAAGCCACCAGTGTGACCAAGGCATCTTGACCGAGTCCCAAAGGATCAAGTCAGCTGTGTGATCAAGACTGAGCTTAAATGGACCTTAAAGTAACCATGTTGTTCTATATCTCCACAAGTTTAGAAATTGTACGATTGTATTCGATTAATAGGAGACTTACATAAGAATGCATTTACATAGTAAAATACACGAAGGGTGGACAAAGAACACTTCATCTCCTTCGCCGCCTCCTTCTTTCATCTTCTTCACTCTGTCTTCTCGATCTTCTTCTCTTTTTCTCATCTTGGCACCGCCTTCTTCTTTTCATACGCTCTTCCGGCGCCTTCATCTCTTCTCGCCTTTCTTATCTTTTCTCCCATAGCTGAGTTTGTCTTTTATTTTCCTCTTCAATTCTCTTCACATACTCAAGATTGTTCTTAGCCACTTGCAGTTGGCTACTTCGTCAAATCCAGCCCAATAGATCCCTCCTTTCTTGCCTGGATCTATATACTCAATATTTTTGGGCGGGGTCTGAGTCCGAAACCACTTCCTCCACCTCTCGCTTCTTCCTCTTCCTCTCGGGCGTGTATTGTATTTGGGGGTCTTCTTTTTCCCGGTGAGTGACTAGCAGAGTGACCACAGAGTGATCGCAATAGTCTATCGAGACAGTCTCAACCGCCTCGAGCCTCGTTAGTGACAACTTGTTGTGTTTCCGTTTTGTTCCTTCTCCACTTCGCCTCCTAGAATCTTGGTGGAGTCATCTGCAAAGATTCTCCGACTGGCCGCAGTGGAGGAGTTTCCCACCGGCACACCAACCGAGTGACTTGGAATGGGGTCACTCTTCTCCGGACTCCCGGCTATTTCTGTGAGTATTCACCATTGGGGCGGTGGTAAGACACCTTCAAGAGGGGTTGGGTCGACTTGGGTCCCCAAGTTTCCCGCCATCACCGCCTCCCTTAGAACCTTCCTCGTGAGTGAGTCAAGTGGTCGCAAAGAACAACAATTGCAATCACGCACCACTCCCATAGGGTCAATTTCACCGTGATTTGGAAGACTCTCCGGTCCTTCCATCGCTTGTTGCTCATGCATCATTCTTGATTCCCGCATGGCTTGTGCGTTTCTAGCACTTCATCGCGCAAAGAAGAGGGTCCAAATCCTCATCACTTTCGAAAGTATGTCAAGATGTGGATGAGTATGATCGATGGTCCCGCTTAGAGGACAAACATCAAGCTGGCTTTCGCATGAACTTCTGCTTCCTCTCACGCCCTAGTACCGTTTCGTTCTCCCTTTCAATTTGCGATGTTGATGCAATTATCCTCATCAAGGGCTTGCAAACATTGTATCGACTTCAAGAACCTCAAGAGTTCCTCTTCCTCCAATAAACTCGGGTGTTCAAATTGCACCCTAGAGTGACTCAACTTCCATTTCCTCCATTCTCGCAGACGATTTTGGATGTCCGGATATGGTGGAGATAACATGATCACATCATCATCATTATCTTCATGTTATCCTTCTATCTCGGGAATGGAGGGTAGCGAGCTTCTTTGCTCTTCACCCTCAATAGGCGTTTGTCGCAGCGAGACACAACCCTATCGGCACAGTGAGTTGGGTTGTCTTAGCCGCCAGTGCTCCTCACTGCTCGTCCACAATGGTCTTTGGTTTGCCTCGATGATCGGCATCAACAGACTTGGTTGTTGCATCTATACCTCCTGGAGACTCTACTTCTCCGGCTAGCCTCTCGATATCTTTTCCAGCTGAGTTGCAGACTCAGCTGTCTTCTCAAGCTTGGAAAGCTTGGAAATTCTTTTTCTTCTTTTGGTTTTCACCAGAGGAACATCTGGTTCCACTTCCTCCGGTTCGTCGAAGGTAAATGCCTTCGCAGTTGTCTAGAGGTAGCTGCCTTCCTTGTTGTGGCAGTCCTCTTCTTCTTAATCACTGGAGAAGATATTAATGGTTACTTCTCCATTGCGGCTGCATGGGCAGGCTTGGCCGTAGGGGCAGGTGCGATTTTCTATTTCTTTGCTGCAGGGGCAGCAGTCTTCTTTGCAGCTGTAGGGGCAGCCTTCTTCTTGGGAAGGGAAGAGAAAGTTGTATGTTCAGGGTCAGCTGATTCCCCCTCACTTGTATCCGCCCTCTTGGCGTAAGCTCTCTTCTGTGCTCCGGAGAGACTTGATCGGAACATCTTTTTGTTAACATGGAACGCCTTTCCATGTCAGAGTAGAGCTCCCTTCACCTCCATCAGCCGGCCAATATCAAGGCCATACCCCGAGATCCTCCGATGGACCCATCGCCCTTGAAGGACTTGTTCCCAACATTTTGGCGAGTCCGTTGTAGACGAGTTCTACCCGTTGTCTTTCTTTTCTTCCATGATCGCAGCCATGACGATCAACTTGTTTTTGGATAGTCAAGTTATGGCTTCCAAACTTCATGTCTACGCATTTGGCGACGATATCCATCAGCTTGTGGTAATCGTCCTTCAAAGATCTTTTTCTCACTGTAAACCACCTTAGCAAAGACATTCGGTCTGGCCACTTCCTTCCATGCGTGAACAGGTTTACATCAACCTCATAGATTTCCGGCACACCTTCCACCGGTAGCAAACAGTGTTCCGCTAAATCCTTAGCAGTGATTGTAATTCTTTGCCATGAACAGAGGACTTGATGCCCTCATCGTGAACTTGAACATTCACGTAGAACTGAGCGACTTCTTCAACATAAGTCATCTGAAACTCCATCATGAGAAATGGTTTCAGCCCAGACTTCTCCACTTTCTCAGCTATCTTCTTCACAAGGGTTTCATCGGACCCCTGTTTAATCATTCCTTCGAAATCCACATTAGAGCCAGTGTGGATTTGTTTTCCCAACTTAACAAAATCGTAAGCAGATGCCATTTCTTGAAGATTTACCGAACGAAACTTTAGAAATTCACTTTGGAGATCTGTAGGGTTTTGAGAGAAAATTTTATTTCTTGCTTTGAGAGAGATGAATAGTTTGTGTAAAGTGAGAGAGAAAAATGGACGAAATGCTATATATGTGGGTTATGAAAGGACGTGCACACGGTTTTTGAAATTTGATCAAAATCAACGGCTTAGATTTAGCACGCCGATTAGCATTTAATTTCTTGCATTTAATGCGGCAACATTTATATCCAATCATAAGCTTGGTATGCAGCTTTTGACTGTACACATCATAATTACGCTGACGTTATTCTTAAAAACATTCCCGCTTAGTAAAAATGACTGCGTTTTTGTCACTTTGCTCATAAATGACTTAGCTTACTCCTTAGCTGATTCAACTCTTCTTCTTTCTGTTTACATAGTGACTCAGCTGTCAGCTAACTTGGTGCAGCTGATTTTCCAATACGGCTTATTCACTTAGCTGATCCAAGAGCTTCACTCTTCTCCCATCTTTTATGTTTCATCTCTTTCCCGTGAGTCTTCTGAGTGTTAACTCAGTTCAATCAACCCTAACTCATGCTTGAGTTCTTCAAATCTTGATTCACATAATGGTTTTGTGAATATATCAGCCTAACCGCTTATCGGTTGAGTTGTATTCTAAGGCAATGTCCTTCTTTTCAACATGGTATCTTATGAAAGGGTATCTGACATCAATGTGCTTTGTTCTCGAATGCAACACAGGATTTTGAGTGATTGCAATAGCACTTGTGTTATCACACATAATTGGAATCTCCTTTTCTTCAACTTCATAGTCTCTCAGCTGCTGTCTCATCCATAAGACTTGGGCACAACAAATGTTTGCAGCCTATGTACTGTCACCGTGGATGTGGCTATTGAATTTTGCTTTCTTGCTAAACCAGAAATTAATCTATTTCCAAACATCCGACATGTACCTTCAAGTACTCTTTCACAACTCTACATCCAAAGATAGTCGAGTCTCGAGTAAACAATTAGCTTGAATCCACCTTTCTTTGGATACCATAAGCCAAATTCTTGGCTTCCGTTCAAGTATCTTAAGATTCTTTTGGCAACAGTCATGTGGCTTTCTTTAGGAGTAGATTGAAATCTTGCACATACACCTACAACAAAGGTGATGTCCGCCTACATGCTTTGAGAGATAGAGCGATGATCCAATAAGTGCCTCAGTATCTGGTTTGATCCACGTGCTTGTCATCCGCATCCATGTCCATTTTGACGACGTATTCATTGGTATTTTCACGAAGACTTCTCTTCCATACCGAATTTCTTCATTAAATATCCGTATACTTTGTTTGACTTATGAAGGTTCCATCCTTCACTGCTTAACTTGAAGTCCTAGAAAGAATGTCGCTCTCCCATCATGCTCACTTCAAATATTCTTTGCATGAGATTTGAGAATTTATCACACAGCTCTTTGTTTTTGGATCCAAAAATGATGTCATCCTCATATATTAGAACAAGCAGTATACTCTTCCCATCTTGAATTCTGAAGAGTGTTCTATCTACTTTGCCATTTGTGAATCCATTATCAGCTAGGGATTGAGATAATGTATCATACCATAATCTAGGTGCTTGTTTCAATCCATATAGAGCTTTCTTAAGTTTGTACACTTTATCTCCAAGAGTCTTCTGCTCAAATCCAGGTGGTTGTTCAACATAGACTTCTTCCTCCAATAATCCATTCAAGAATGCACTTTTTACATCCATTCGATATACAATGAAGTTCTTGTGAGCAACATAGGCAATAAACACCCTTATTGTTTCTAATCTTGCAATAGGAGCAAATGTTTCATCAAAATCTATACCTTCTTCTTGGAAATACCCTTTGGCTACCAGTCTTGCTTTGCTTCTTACCACAGAACCGTCTTCATTCATCTTGTTTCTGAACACACATTTTGTGCCAATGACATTTTGATGAGTTGGTCTTTGAACCAATTCTCAAATTTTATTTCTCTCAAATTGATTCAGCATTTCTTGTATGGCTTGAATCCAACGTGTGTCATCCAGGGCTTGGGACACATCTTTAGATTCTATTTGGGATATAAAACAAGTGAACACTGCTTCTTGTTGAACCCTTGATCTGGTTCTTACACCATCTCTTACATCTCCAATGACTAGCTCGGTGGATGGTCTCTCATCCATCTCACATCGGAGTTGGAGTAAGTTAGTGGTTCGATCTTCTTGCGATGTGTTATCTTGAGCAGCTCTCTCATCATCACTTAGTCCGCAGATTGTCCACCTGTCTTTGAGATTCACTATCTCATCTTCACCTTGATTAATTATTCCAGATTCAGCTTCAACATAGGGACTCTTACGCACAATTGGGTGATTCAAATTTTATCGCCTAACTCTTCAAGATCTTCTCCATTTACATTAGGTTCATCAAACACTACATGAATGGACTCTTCGACCATAGTCCTTTTATTCAAGACTTATAGGCTTTTCTCTCACCGAGTATCCCAAAAAGATACCTTCATCACTTTAGCATCAAAAGTCTTTAAATTGTCTTTGCCATTATTATGGATGAAGCATTTATATCCAAATATTTTAAAATATGCAACATTTGGCTTCCTCCCAGTCCAAATCTCATAGAGAGTCTTTGTCAGCTGTCTATTTATCATGCATCTATTTTGAGTATAACATGCAGTGTTTATAGCTTCAGCCCAAAATCTTTTAGGCAGCCCTGCTTCAGCTAACATGAACCTTGCAACTTCCTTGAGAGTTCTGTTCCTTCTTTTTGCAACTCCATTTCTTCTGTGGAGTCCTTGCAATAGATAATTTATGAGCAATACCATTTTCAAAACAATACTGAGTTATTATCCCATTGACAAACTCAGTTCCTCTGTCAGATCTTATCTTTATAATGGTTTAACTTCTCTCATTTAGAATTCTCTTCATCAGCTGTGGTAGCTTCTGCAAGGTTTCTTTCTTTTTACACATGAAAATTGTCCGTGTATATCTTGAATAATCATCTACAATCACCAAGGTATATTTCTTTCCACTTATGCTAGCTGGCTCAACTGGACCAAATAAGTCCATTTGCAGCAGATGCAATATTCTTGTTGAAGATGGACATGACTTCTCTTTGAATGATGATTTGATCTGCTTTTCCATCCGCATGCATCACAAACACTTTCCTTCTTGTACACCGAAATCCGGGAGTCCTTCTACAAGATTACTCCTTGCAAGCTTGTTAATTGTCTTGAAATTCGTGACTCAAGATCCGTGCCACCAACAACCAACTTGATTCGGCAGTACTCTTTTGCTAGCGCACAAGTGCTTGGTGTGGCAATCGACAGATCTACCACATACATGTTCTTTTGTCTGCATCCTTGCAACACTTCTTCATTTGATTCAAGTATCTTTGATTTGGCACACTCCCATATTGAATCCAACACTATAGCCCTTGTCACAGAGTTGGCTGATGCTCAATAAGTTGAAATTGAGGCCATCAATATATGCAATATCTGTGATTTCTAATCCATTTTTCTTAATGGATTCAGTGCCTCTAATTTCCCCTGGAGCTTCATTTCCTCCAAATATGACTTTTGCACCTTTAAATTCCTTGAATTTTGACATGTTTATCTTGTTTCCTGTCATGTGTCTGGAACAACCACTATCCATGTATCAGGTTTCTTGGCACTCAGCTGCTCCTTGAACCTGCAATCAAGGAAATCAGATCTTAGGTACCCAAACTTGTCTGGGTCCTGAGAGGTTAGTGCTGTAAGATGATCCAACCAACCTATAGCCAAATGATTTGACTCTAAGGGGTTGCCATCTATCTGTGCCATAATCATAATTCACTTTGGCAAATTGCTTGGGGGCTTTAGGTTCATACAACTGTCTCTTGTGAATGTATGCTTGTGTGTGTGTTTTAGCAATTGCCTTCTTTGGGTATGTTGGGAAATTATTTTGTAGATTTTGATGAATGCCATGTAAAACTTAGAATAGGAAGTTGGCACCCCATTTTTGTTGTAAATTCAATTGTAGCAGATAGGGCTGGTCGAGCTGAGTTAAGTCAACTATGCCTGAACATGCAAGAAGACAACTGGAGACTAGAAGGAAGACTCCGCTGTGAGGCAGCTGAGTATGGGAAAGAAGAGAAGATAGGAACTCGATCAAGGTGCGGTGAGATGCAAATGAGTGAAGTATCGACCAAGTCAACTCAAGATAGCCAAGTCTCAAGTTGAAGTGACAAGAGTCATCCATGATTGGAAGTCGACTCAAGTCACCTGGGGAAGGCAAGGAAATGCAGTCAAGTCGAGATAACGGAAAGATATCCGTTGCACATAAATCAAGAGAATTACTTAAACAAGTAATACTTCCATACTACCTTTCTTAAAGTGCACAGTCCTAGAAGCGTGCAAAAGGAATAAACCAATGGGAAGCACTGCACCTGTGTCAGATCTCTGAAAAGCTAAAGGATCATGTATACGAGGAAATGTCAATTCCAAGAACTGCAACAAGACAAGCCAACGACCACAAGTGACTTTCAAAAACAAGCCTATCTCTTCAACGGGCAGATTTTTGAAAGACCACTATAAAAGGCTGAGGAGTTTATTTGAGAAAAGGTTACCTTGGTTACCTTGACCATCTGAGAATTGAATACAAGCAAGAAAGAAACATTTGTAACCTGAAATATTCTCAATTTATTAAACGCTCAATCCTCAAGCCTACATTACAAAGGAAATCAATCCTACACTCACCTGTGAAGGAAAGACGACTTCAATCAGTTGAAGAGGAAACATTTGAAGAATCAAGGGGTCTACATTCCACGAAGGATTGTAGGAAGGTTCAAGGTCGAACCAGGCTTAAGTTATTTGGAGGGCTTCGTTATCAAATCCAAGGAACATGAGCAAGTGGGTCAGTAGTAAAGCAAAGCGCCCTGTGAAGAAGTTTAGTCGTATGAGAAGCGGTGTGTGACCAAGGCATCTTCAAGACTTGATCTTTCAAAACTCTTTTATTCAAAAAAGTTATTATCACGGAAGCAAATTTGACACGCATCCCTATGTTTACAATTGAGGAATTTGATGATTGGAAAATTCGTATGCGAGCTCATCTATCAAAGATTACACGAAATGAAATGGATAGTGATAGAAGATGGGCCACCGCAAAATTTAAAAGTGAACACAGATTTAAGGAGATCTGCAAACAAGGTGAAGAGGATGTTGCTCCCACCGGTATGGTTGAAAAACCGAGAGATGAATGGACAAATGATGACATGAAAATATATAACTTGGACAATGTGGCCAAGGACATTCTTTACAAAACTTTGGACAAGGCCATGTTCAATAAAGTCAAATCATGCAAAACGGCTAAAGAAATCGGGACAAGCTAACCTTGATTTGTGAAGGCTCGTGAGCAAATCAAGGAAAATAAACTATATGTTCTTTGTACAAAAATTTGAGAATTTTAAAATGCTTGCAGGAGAGATCTTGGATCACCGGATGCTCGGTTCACGTAAATTACCAATGAGCTATATGCACTTGGAAAAGAATATACACGAAGGAAATGTGTATGAAGATTCTCGAGAAGTCTCCCGGTGAATGGGAAATGAAGGTCATGGCACGAGGCATTCCATGGACCTATCCAAGATATCCAACCATGAGCTATTCTCGATCTCAAGGCCTACGTATTTGAGCCGAGGAGAAAAGACCAAGAGGAGACAATGACTTTGCCCAAGCAAATTGCTCTAATTGTTAAGGATGACAAGAGAGCCGAGGTCAAAGAAGTCATTGACCAAGAGGAAATAGCCCGATGGTTAAAAGGTTTAACAAGTTCAATTAGAACTACAAGAGAGGCAAAGGTGAATCCTCCGAGAAGACACTCGGCTCCCTCCAAGTCAAGGGAAGATAGACCAACCAAGAGAGCGAGCATCAAAAAGTTGAATATCAAAGGGGCCGACAATCCAAGAATGGAAAGAGCTGATCAAAAGGTTGAAAATCTATCTTTGAACTATGGAGACAACCAGGTCATTATGCCATTGATTGTCCATATCCTGTAGTCAACAAATACGAGGAATGGAGAGGAAAGAAAAGTCTTCAGAGAAAGAAGACAAGAAAAGAAAAAGGCAATGTTGGCTGCAGAGAATGCTGAGAGAGCCAAGTCAAAAGACACAGCTGATTTAGAGAGTAGTGAAGCTGACTACTCAAGTGACTCTGAAGAAGAAGCCTTGATCTGTTTAATGGCCAAGGAACAAGACCAACCGGACCAAGAAGAAAAGGTATACTCTAACTCATCACACTCAGATTCTAGTGATAGTGACTGTGACACACACACACTTCATCACCCACTGATCTTTATGATTTATTAGGCAAAATGATGAAAGACTTTGAATACATTAAATCCTCACACACACTACTAAATGAGGAAAACAACCTACTTAAGAGCCAAAACTCTCAGCTGACTAAGGAGCTGAGTACTCTAAGTCAAGTAGCTGATGAGAATAAAAGTCTAAAGGCTGAAAATACTAAGTTAATAGCGAAAATAGCTTTGCTATAGAAAAGAGGGAGAATGACCTCAAAATGCGATTGCCTCATTCACTAAGGCATCTAAATCCTTGGATGACCTTATTATGAGTCAAAGAGAATGTGGAAATAAGACAAAGGCTTAGGATTTAATTCCTCTGTGCTATGTCAAGCTCCAAAAGTGATTTTGGAAAAAGGATCTTCAAGTAATGAAGTATCTCAAAAATCCAAAACTCCAAATGGTGCACACACATTTATTCCAAAGCACAATCACAAGCAAACTGGCCTTGGTTATAAAGGAAAAGGAAAGCAGCCAGTTGAGTGTCTTGGAGAGGACAACGAGAAGAAATCCAGCCGAGTTCCTCGGAAACTCCAAATAGGAAATACTCGCAAAAAGAAACAGAGCTACAAAAAGTCCCAGAAATTCTATAAAAGAAATATATATGATGGGAATGGTAGAAATTACCCAAGCCAAGCTGATTGGAATAATGTGAACTATCAACAAAGATCTATGGAATATAAGCCTAAATGGCAAAGGCCTAAAACTCAACAAAGGCCATTCCAAAGGCATAAGAGCTATCATTAACACACTTATGCACCTAGGCACTACACTCAGAAATATCACAACTACCCAAATACAGCAATTGCTAAAACACATTCACAGACATACAGACAAAAGAGACAGATGTATGAACCTAGAACCCCCAAGCAATTTGCTAAAGTTAATTATGATTATGACACTCATAGATGGCAACCTCTTAGAGTCAAATCATTTGGCTATAGGCTGGTTGGATCATCTTATAATACTAACCCCTCAGGACCCAGGCAAGTATGGTACCTAAAATCTAATTTCCTTGATTGCAGGTTCAAGCAACACCTCATTGCCAAGGAACCTGGCACATGGATAGTGGTCATTCCCCGGACATATGACGAAAAAACAAGAAAAATCTGTCAAAATTCAAGGAAGTCGGAGGTGCAAAAGTCATATTTGGAGGAAATGAAGCTCCAGGAGAAATAAGGGGCACTGGATCCATCAAGAAAAATGGATTAGAAATCACATATGTTGCATATGTTGAAGGACTCAACTTCAACTTGCTAAGCATCAGCCAACTTTGTGACAAGGGTTATAATGTTGGATTCAACATGGGTATATGCCAAATCAAGGACATCAATCCAATGAGGTTGTCTTTGCAATGATGCGGATAAAAGAACATGTATGTGGTAGATTGGTCAACTGCAACACCAAGCACTTGTCATCGCTGCAAAGAACACAAACCGAATCTAGTTGGGCCGGGCACAAGAAACTGAGTCACCTGAATTTCAGAACAATTAACAAGCTTGCCAGGAGCAATCTTGTAGAAGGACTTCCAGACTCAGTGTACAAGAAGGAAAGTGTATGTGATGCATGCCAGATGGGAAAGCAAATAAAATCATCATTCAAAGAAAATACATGTCCATCTTCAACTAGAATATTGCACTGCTACATATGGATCTATTTGGTCCATTGAACCAACTAGCATAAGTGGGAAGAAGTACACCTTGGTGGTAGTAGATGACTACTCAAGATATACATGGCCAATATTCATGTGTAAGAAGAAAGAAACTCTTAAACTACCACAAAGATGAAAAGAATCCAAAATGAGAAAAGTCAAACCATTATCAAAATATGATCCGGCAGAGGAACCGAGTTTGTCAATGGTATAATCACTCGATCTTGTATTGAAAATGGTATTGGTCATGAATTATCTGCGACAAAGGACTCCACAACAAAATGGAGCTACGAGAAAGAAGGAACATAACTCGAAAGAAGCGAAAGGACCATGTTAGTCAAAAGCAGGGCTAACTAAAAGATTTTGGGTCAAGCAATAAACACAACATGCTATACTCAAAATAGATGCATGATAAACAGATAGTGACAAAGACTCCTATGAGATTTGGACGGGAGAAAGACAAATGTCATATATTTTAGAATATTTGGATGCAAATGCTTCATCCATAACAATGGCAAAGATAATTTAAAGGCTTTTGATGCTAAAGGCGATGAAGGTATCTTCTTGGGATACTCACCAAAGCAAAGCCTACAGAGTACTCAACAAGAGGACTATGATTACGTAAGTATCCATCCATGTGGTGTTCGATGAGCCCAATGTAAATGGAGAAGACATTGAAGAGTCACCGATAAGTCAATCAACCAACCATGCGAGAAGAGTCCCTATGTTGAAGTCAAGCTGGAATTTTAAACCCGGAAGAAGATGAGATAGCCGAGTCTCAAAAACAATGGAAAATTTGCAGCTAAGTGATGATGAGAGAGCTAATCAAAATAACACAACCGCAAGACGATCAATCCACTAACTTACTCCAACCCGATGTAATATGGCCGAGAGACCATCCACCGTAACTAGTCATTGGAGATGTAAGAGAATGTGTCAAAACTAGATCCAAAACTCAACAAGAAGCAATGTTCACATGCTTCATCTCACAAATAGAACCAAAAGATGTGTCTCAAGCATTGGATGACACACATTGGATTCAAGCTATGCAAGAAGAGTCAATCAGTTTGAAAGAAATAAAGTGTGGGAATCGGTTCAAAGACCTACCCATCAAAACGTTATTGGTACTAAATGGGTGTTCGAAACAAGATGAATGAGGAAGGTTACGTGGTAAGAAACAAAGCAAGATTGGTAGCCAAAGGATATTGCCAAGAAGAAGGGATAGATTTTGATGAAACATTTGCTCCTGTGGCAAGATTGGAAGCCATAAGGATGTTTCTTGCCTATGCGACTCACAAGAACTTTATTGTATATCAAATGGATGTAAAGAGTGCATTTCTTAATGGTTTATTGGAAGAAGAAGTGTATGTTGAACAACCTGCGGGATTTGAGCGAGAAGACTCTTGGAGATAAAGTATACAAACTCAAGAAAGCTCTATATGGATTGAAACAGGCACCCAGAGCATGGTATGATACATTGTCACAATTCTTGACGAGAATGGATTCACAAAAGGCAAAGTGGACAGAACACTCTTCAGAATTCAAGATAGGAAGAGTATACTGCTTGTTCAAATATATGTGGATGACATCATCTTTGGATCCACAAACAAAGAGCTGTGTGATAAATTTTCAAATATCATGCAAAGCAAATTCGAAATAAGCATGATGGGAGAGCGACATTCTTCCTTGGACTTCAAGTGAAACAATTTGAAGGATGGAACCTTCATAAGTCAGACAAAATACACCAGAGATTTAATGAAAAAATTCGGTATGGAAGAGAAGTCTTCTGTGAAAATACCAATGAATACAAAGGAAGGTGGATTCAAGCTAATTGGTTATTCAGACTCTGACTATGCTGGATGTAGAGTTGACAGGAAGAGCACCTCAGGCACATTTCAAATGCTTGGAAATAGGCTAATTTCCTTTTGTGATTCTACATTTGCTCGTATGTATCTTTGCTGTTTAATTATTGATGTATGTTTTAAGTTTTGGCATCATCAAAAAGGGAAAAATTGTTGGGAAATTATTTTGTAGATTTTGATGAATGCCATGTAAAACTTAGAATAGGAAGTTGGCACCCCATTTTTGTTGTAAATTGCATTGTAATAGATAGGGGCTGGGTCGAGTGAGTTAAGTCACTATGCCTCGAACATGCAATAAGACAACCGGAGACTAGAAGGAAGACTCCGTTGTGAGGCAGCTGAGTATGGCAAAGAAGAGAAGATAGGAACTCGACTGAAGGTGCAACTGAGATGCAGCTGAGTGAAGTATCGGTCAAGTCAACTCAAGATAGCCAAGTCTCAAGTTGAAATGACAGAAAAGTCATCCATGATTGGAAGTCGACTCAAGTCACCTGGGAAGGCAAGGAAATGCGGTCAAGTCGAGATAATCGAAAGAGATCCGTTGCAAAATCAAGATAATTACTTAAACAAGTAATACTTCCATACTACCTTTCTTAAAGTGCACGAAGAAGCGTGCAAAAGGAATAAACCAATGGGAAACACTCGCACTTTGTGTCGATCTCTCGAAAAGTCGAACGATCATGTATACGAGGAAATGTCAATTCCAAGAACTGCAACAAGACAAGCCAACGACCACAAGTGACTTTCAAAAACAAGCTTATCTCTTCAACGGGCAGATTTTTGAAAGACCACTATAAAAGGCTGAGTAGTTTATTTGAGAAAAGGTTACCTTGGTTACCTTGACCATCTGAGAATTGAATACAAGCAAGAAAGAAACATTTGTAACCTGAAATATTCTCAAGTTATTAAACGCTCAATCCTCAAGCCTACATTACGAAGGAAATCAATCCTACACTCACCTGTGAAGGAAAGACGACTTCAATCAGTTGAAGAGGAAACATTTGAAGAATCAATGGGTCTACATTCCACGAAGGATTGTAGGAAGGTTCAAGGTCGAACCAGGCTTAAGTTATTTGGAGGGCTTCATGATCAAATCCAAGGAACTTGAGCAAGTGGGCTGTAGTAGCAAGGCAGCTGCCCTGTGAAGAAGCTGAGTCGTATGAGAAGCCAGCTGTGTGACCAAGGCCTCTCCAGACTGAGTCCCAAAGGATCAAGTCACTTTGTGTGATCAAGACTTGTATCTGGACTGTTAACCACTCGTATATTGATCAATACTTAGTGGATTCCTCCAGGAGTTGGAGAAGAGAGGAGTAGAAGAATTACCCCATCTTCGAACCTCTATAAAAACTTATTGTGTCATTTACATTTCAGCACTTTAATTTCTACATATTACATTTATATCTGCTGATAAATTTGCTATCCAATTGATAATCAACAAAGTGCTAAAACCAAGTATTGAAACAAACTTAAACCAAAATCAAGGGTGTTAAGGACTAAATTTGAAAAGTTGGTAAGGTTTATTCAACCCCCCCTTCTAAACCTTACACTCACATCCCTTGGGACCTACAGGGTAATTGTGATATCTCTGAGTGTAGTGCTTGGGTGCATATGTGTGTTGATAATAGCTCTATTGCCTTTGGAATGGCCTTTGCTGAGTTGTGGTACCAAGCCCAGGACTTGTGGTACCAAGCTCAGGAGCAGCGGGAGTTGGAGATATTACAGACGTTGCATCAGATTCAAAATTAGCATATCTCCCAGGGCTACTTTCTGCCGCCACCCCGACAGTTGTCCAGGTCCTATCCACACTTTTCTTTGAAATTCTACCTTCTCTTCTAATTGCTATAATTTCATTCAAGTTTGGGGGGAGAGGTAGTATTTTTTTGAAGGGTGTGACGTTATTGCATTTATGTAGTTGCATTTTGAGCATGTAGTATGCAATGCATTAGTTGTTTTTTATTTTTACCACGTTTATTGCTTTCTTAGTTGTTTAGGGAGTGAGTTGACCGCTATTGTGTGTTTGTTGATCTTGGGAGCATGTGTTGAGCAGTTTATGTTGTTTTGAATTGGGTATTGAGCGTGAGTTGACCGGGTTGAGAATAATTAATATGGAGCATGTGATTATTGGGATCATGGTTAAAATACTTTGAATTATGCACTTACAAGCCTGTGAGCTTTTTGAGCCTTTTACCGCTTTCATATTATGCGATCTTGTTGGTTGATTGAGTGTGTCATTCATGTTGTTTTGAATTCTAGAACCCGCTCTCCGTATCTCACAAAGTCAAATGTTGTATGCATTCATGAAAATGATTTTAGGCCATTTTTGTTAAGCCTTATAAGCCTTTTTGCCTACTTTATGATATTTGATTTCCCTAGTTAGCCAATTTGAGCCTATTGCCTGATTTGTTGATATCCATATTTCAAGCCTTAGAACTTAATTTGATATATTTGTTACCCTAATCTTGAGCGTATATCATTGAGTAAAGGGATTGAATAAAGGGTTGAATAAAAGTGTATCGAGAAGTTAGAAAATATGTATATGTTGGGTGATTGGGAATAAAAGAAGAAAAGGAGGAAAAGGGAGGATACTCACAAAAGAGTCAGAAAAAAAATCAAAAAAAAATGACTGAAGAAATGAGTCGGCGATCAGAAAAATAAAATAGGCCGGAAATTGTGATGTAAGGGAAAGAATAATGATTTGTATGAAAAAGAAGGGAGAAATAGAGAGGTGATAGGATATAAGGCGGTTGAGAGTACATAGTTGATTCGTATTAGAATAACGGTTTGAGAAAAACGATGTGATGACCAATCTATACGCTTGAGTTTAGTCACTTTATCCATATTTCCCTACCTTACCCAAAGAGCCTTCATTAGAACCATCAACAAAGTCCTTTCTGATTTGTGAATTGCATAATAACGAGTGGTGGAGATGTGAGGCGATTTGCAAGCATATGGCAATTCTTCAACATTGATATGACTTGAGCGAATACACGTCCCTTATTATTCTAGTGAGCAGAGTATACATTTTATCCCTGAGAGGCGTGATTTGAAGTGTTTTACCATGATTTTGATAGACTTGTGCTCCGTGTTAGATATTTGAAACTTGGTTGGTTTGTGCTTGATGTCTATGGATAATTGCTCTTCTTTACCCCATTTGTGATGTCTTGTTTATAAAGTGTTGATCGGGACTGTCAACAGTTTAAGTTTGGGGGTTTGATTGACATATATTTTGCATGTATTTTGGGCTTAATCTTGGCTAAAATGTGTTGATATGCATGCATTATATGAGTAAATAGGGTTTTATTCATGTTTTGTGGAAAAGGATTACGCTTTGCTCGTTTTGTAGGAATTTATCGATAATTGTAGCATTTTGGCAACAATTTGGAGCATTGCAATCGTCGATACTTGACATAATAGACGAAGTTTGGAGTCGAATCAAGAAGAAGTCAGACGAATCGGGCGAAAACGGAATAAAAAGGCCAAGTGCTAGCTATTACAGGTGAGCACGGGCAGGGCGTGCTCCCTAGCACGGACTGTGCTCAACCTATAACAGAAAACTCTGGGTTCGGCAACCAGCATAGGCAGCCCGTGCCATAGGGCATGGCTCGTGCCTCCCGCACTGGGACAATCCATGCGGCACCCGGACGGGTCAAGGTGCCATACAAAGACGACCCGTGCTCCTATGTGGGAAAAACAGTTTTGACTCATTTTCAACTAGGTTTCACCCAAACGAAGTACAAATAGAGACAGGCGGCCACAAACAAGTACACGCGAATTTTACCTAGAAAGCGGAGAGAAAGAGCAATTCCCCACGGAGATTCAAGAGATCGATCAAGACCGCCACCACACCTTCGAGGATTGAAGATAGATCGAGAGATCGTCATCATCCCCGAGTCATTTATTCCATAGTATCATTATTTTCAATTAGTTTAGACATGAACATTAATAATTTGTCTATGAATTATTTCTTTTCTATGTCTAGCTAAACACTTTGTGATTCCCGGGTTTGGGAGTAGGTTAATGGATACTTTTGTTTGATGATTCATTGCAATCAAAGTTAATGTTTTCCAACTCTATTCAAGTACTTTACTTTAATTCTTGTTTTATCAAAAAGCTATTGGTTTAACTTGTTTTGATATATTGATTCATAATTCGAGATGAGTTTCAATATTAGATCTATGAGTACTTGACATGAATATCTTGCATGATTGAGAAGTCTGTGAATATTCGTGAGGCTTTATAATATTTTGATGTTTTAGGAGTTGGATATCTCATGTTGAGTAGAGATGCTAGAATAGATATTCCAATCAACGCTTTTACATACATCTCGAGAGAGAGGGTAAATTACTTTTGTAATTGGTCTATAGGGAAGAATACATTTAACTTTGGTTTAATTAATTTGATAATAAAAGGAGATATTAACTGAAACCACAACCCAGGAATCCATTCTTTCATACTTGATCTTTTAATCCAATCTTTGCTTTGTTATTCTAGGATAATTTCTGCTTTAATGTTAATAAAACCAATCCATCTCAAATTCGATAGTCTAGATAAAAATAAGGCTATTGTAATCCAATATTTAGTATATTAATTTATTAGTCCCTGTGAATTCGACCTTGCTAACCCTATTCTATAAACTGCACCGTACACTTGCGGTGAAGCTAAAACATAAGGCGAACACTTCCTAGATGAGGAAAATCACCCAAAAGCTGAGAAGTAAAATCATATGTTTGGGAAAATGTGTCTTTCAAATGGAAAACAAATGACATCACCATATGATTGTGGTGTTTTCCTCGTGCACCATATGGAAAAATTTGTAGAGGAAGTTTACTCATCTATGAATTTGTCAAAGGTACGAATATTCTTTTAAACAAAGAATTTGTACTTTATAATTATTTTATCTGTTTTTATAGTTGTTTTTTTAAGTCCGTGGAAAGATGCAAATTGAGAGCTAACTACTGTGCTGAAATCGTTCTATCTGATTTGAATGAATTGAGAGTGGAGATGGAACAACAAGTGCTTAAATTCAAGGAAACCATCCATGAACCCATCAAGAAACACGCCAAGAAATCCACCAAGAAATGCACGAAGAAATATAAAAAATGAAGCAAGAAATACAATGATTTGTGAATGTTGAGATACTATATGCTCAGATTTGTGAATGTTGACATAGTATATGTTGATATTTGTGAATGTTGATAGTCATTTTGTTTCTTAAAAACATTCATTTTGTTTTCTGAAAACTATTCGTTTTGTTACTGAATTGTCGTCGATGAACAGTTTTTATAATTTAAGTTTGATTGTACTTTTGATCCATATTGTTACATCAATCCCTTGTTGCAGGGCAATGTTATTTTTAAGCACCAAGTACTTAATTTATTTGGTTGTTGTAGGGCGATATTTTTTTTAACTTCAGCTTGTAGATTTTAGTAACATACCAAATCGAATCTTAATATCCAAAATCAAGTTTCCTTCAAAAAAGTGAGTTGAGTTCAACTTGTCAAGTTCAACTGAGACACTAATTAAACTTGTATCATGCATACTTCTAAACAACCGAAAAGTATCAGTAATTATGTTAAAAGTATCAGTAATTATGCGAAAAGTATCAGTATTCTGCACTTGAATATTTAAAATTTGGAAACATAATTGTTTATGTTAAAAGTATCAGAAATTTCCTCAAAAGTATTATAAATTGCCTTAAAAGTGTTTGTGTTCTGCACTTTGACATGTAAAATATTAAAAACATAATTGTACATGTTAAACGTATGAGAAATTGTAACATTTGTATCATAAATTGCCTCATTACAACTGATAGCTTTAAGAAAAATATCTCTAAAATAACCAAGCATTTGGAGTCTTTGAACCAAACTCCTGTGCTTGAGAATAATAACACACATCACTCGTTTTCTTCTTGCTCTTTTCCAAACTTTCTTTTATTTTTTTTTCTTCTTCCCTTTATTACAGACCGTGTAGGATCTTGCAATGTATTAGATGTACTTGAAACAGCTGACGATTCATTTGCCCGATGAAATTCTGTGCATCTGTCAAGGCACTAATAGCAAAAAAATCCCTATCGTAGCCTTCTTCCAGGGTTCTCCTTTATTCTTCATTACCGTAGCATTTCAACACAAGATCATAATATCTTCGATCCATTTCATGACGCCAAGGAATGCAATCATTAGGCTTGTCAGGCTTCTCAACTCTCTTATTTAAGATGTCCCATACTTGAGATATTGCCATTCTTGTCCATCTCTTCAGAATACATATTTTCGGTATCTTGACATGAGAATGAATATGAAGGACCCATAACGAATGTAAACAAAAAATACCACATTCTTCAAACTTCTTACAAGTGCACGTTATCATGCTTCGCAAAGGATCAAACATCACCTTATTTACATCTCCACCCCTAAGATGAGAAGAAATGTCGTAAACATTCAAAACCTCATCCTTATGAACTAGAGTACAAGTAGTAGATATTGATGCGATAAACTCAGTCTCAAAGTCTTTAAACAATGTCAATGTGTATACCTCATATGCTTTAACAACCTAGTCAATGGTGTGGCAGTTGATGGTATTGATCTTGATGATTGTAATTCATCATTTTGTTCTTTCATTCTCCAGTTCTTCTTTAGTTCATTAAAAATACCATAAAAATTCGTCTAATTTGTCGTCTTCTTTACATTGAATCCCATGGCATTGTTAGTACTTTCACTCCTTTGTGAGGAAAGTATTTCAACAGAAAACAACTCTTTGCATAAGGCTGCGTGCAATTTGTCCTTTAACTCATACATCTTGTAAACCATGTTTGATCCTTCAATTCGTACGTTGAAATCATGTTACTCCAATAGTTCTCAAACTCAGCTTCATCCGTACAACCTGACAAGCATTTCCTAAATGCATTCTTAAAGGAATTGTTGCTTTTCAGTTGTCCAAACATGCTTACAACATTCTGGTAAAGATGCCATTGACATAACTTATGTTTTGTCCTAGGGAATACCTGCATGAATAATTCAAGGTTAAAGTAACACTTTTTTGAGTAAAAGTATATGTTTTATGTGATAAAGTATCATTTTTTTCAATTTAGTCACAAAAATAGGAATTCAGTAAACTGGAGGAAAAATAAATATCACATAGTCAAAGTAACACTTTTTCTATCGCATTAGAAATTGCTTAGTCTTGGTCGGTGAATATAGTTATAGGATACTTTCCTCCCATGGCTTTCTTAAAAACCTCAAATGTCATTAAAATGTTTCAGTCTTTTCGTTCGATAAGAACACACAACCAAACATCACATTTTTCCAATGATGGTTGAGACCAACTAGTGGAGCACATATCAAATTGTATCTATTTATTCGATATGTTGTGTCAAATATGACAACATCCCCGAATATTTCATAATCTTCTCTCATCATCGAATCTCTCCATAAAATATTGCTCAATTTGGCCATCTCATCTAGCTTAACTCTAAAGTAAAAGTCCTCCTCCTCGGACTATTGTTGGTACAATATTTGAACAAGTGTTTGTGCATCCCCACCTTCTATTTATTTCAATTTCAAACCATTTATAAAATTCAAATGATCTTTTATGGCGTATCCAACACTATAATCTTCTCTAGCTTCATGTGCCATATAACGATAAGAATCTGTTGGTCTCATTCAGGAAGAGACCATGTCTTCTATGACTTTGCCCTTTTCACTTGTAATTTTTCTCTCAGAACGATGAAGGTGGTTCCACTCTTTTCTAGTAAATGGATATATGACTATGTTCCCGACAATGGAACCACAAAAACTTGGTAGCGAAATTAATACCGCAAGCGTATGGCGTCAAGTTTTAGTATAGTTTTAGAAGTGGGGTTATCGTCAGCACAGGGATTGATATCGAATTTTACACTAAGTACTGTAATTATAATATCTTAACTATATCTAGATAATCGGAAAGAGATGGACTTTTGTTAAACTTAAAATAAAACTAAAATTAAACTAACAAGTTGGTTCAGACAAATTATCAAATAGGTATGAATTAATTCTAGAGGGTTTATTCACCTAGTTATCCCCCTATGCTCTCAATCCAGTTTATTAATCGCACGTTATTAATCTATAAGCTCAATATTCCTACCGTTTATCACTTCCTCTCTTGAGTGCGAAGTGATTATAGGTTTCAATCCTGATTTCGATATCTCTATAAAAATCATAAATTAAACCCTAATGCACTCAATAAATATTCTATCGCAGACTTCGAAGAATTCAAAAACCTCTCGGTTGTATGAAACCCTAAGTTATGCTATTCTATGGCCAGACATTCAATTACCTCTCTCGAGTGTCAAATCAAACACGCCAAATAATCTAAATTATTGATCAGATAATCCAGATGCATTCAATTCAAATAGCATAAATAGATTAGATAACATGCGAATCTCATATACTGAAAATCAAAACATAGGTTCGTCATTTAATTTTACCCTCAGTGAAGCATTATATCCCGTACCTGTGATAGGTAAATTTTTATGTTTTTCATTTTTTGAATTCATGTTCAAATTTTCAGATCTCCTAAATCCTTCACAAGAGCATACAAAATATTTTCCTATCACAACTCCATTCCCTTGAGATCTAGTTGTTCCTTTACGAACATTAAATCCGAGTGCACGACTATGATCACGATACAACTTACGCATGTTATTAAGTGTCTTACTTTTCAACCCAACAAGGAAACCATGTACATCCACAGTGTCATTGGTGTAGTCTAGAAACATTAAACCAATCACAATACATATTAGAAAATGTTGGTACTTTTGGAGCAAAAAGTAATACTTTGTCAATAAAATGTGATACCTTCTCCAACTGCTTTTGTCTTTTGGTCAGTAGTATCTCTTGAATCTAGATTTTCACCTTCAATGATTTCTAGATCATCTCTTTTAAGTATAAATGGAATAAATAGTTACACCAAAATATCTGGTAAAATATCATTTTTCTTTAGAGAATTTAAAATTTGTAAAATGTCACTGCCCATCATAAAATTATCATTTTTTTCCATAAAAAGTATTACTATTTGCAGCAAAAGTATCAAAATGTCTTCTTTTTTGAATACGTAAAAATTTAATGTGTCAATGTTCACATTAAAAGTATCTTATCTATTATTCAAAAATATCAGTATTCCCTGATAAAGTATCATATTTAAAATATGACTGTTTATCACAAATGTATCATATATAATATCAGAAATATCACTATTTCCATTAAAATTATCATATATAATATTAAAAGTATCAACATTTCGGCAAAAAAAATATCGTTTTACAATGTATGAGTATATTACCATCCGTCATCAACGAGATGTGTGCATCTTCATTCTCCATTAGAGAGATTCTCCAAAATCATAGGGCAACAAAGTTGAAGCGCAATGGAAGGATGACAACGAAGGTTTTGCTACACCAACAATGGAGAATTTTGTTGTGATGTACAACTTTTGTACGAGGGAATGAGGAGATTTGGAAGGGAGGTGAATGTCGACTAAACTGCGCAGCTTTGGGAGAAGACGAGGTTAGAGCTTGAGATGAGATGAAGAGAGTTATATGTGCGGCTGCCGGCAGTGGAGGAGATGGGGAGTGGGAGGTTTGGAGCCGAGAGATGCCGAACGTGGTTTTTCTCGTGAGGTTGAGCCGAGAGTCCCATTCCATCCAATCTCTCAGCTGATGCATTAGGTTTTTGGTTTGTTTTATTGTTTTAATTATATGGAGGCAGTTAGGAGCCGGAGCCGGATTCAGATAGGATCCGTCTTATGGATTAGGATCCGTAAGACAGTCCTATGGGAGACCATCTCTTTTTAGTGATATTCCGGCATTGACTTAATATCACTTTGGACTTGAAAAATTATTACGTTTTGGGAAAATAAGATTTTTAGCTCTGTAAGTTGGGCATTTTTGAGAATTAGTCCTCTAAGTTGTCACTTTTATATTTTAGTCCTTTAACTTTCAAATTTACAGATATTCAGTCATTTAACTTACATTTTTACTTTTGGTCCTATAACCTAACAAATTTCTGAAATTTAATCCTATAACATAGAAATAGTTAATTTCAATTAATTTATTAAAAGGTTATTATCAACATAGGCATCCTCCCAGGTGTCGAGTAGTTGCCCTGGGAGTGTTAGCCAATAGAGTTTCATCGTAGTGTCATCGTAGATTGTAGGAGCGTTTGGAGCTCCTTTCAGCATTTTGGATGTTGGCTCTCGAATCGGGAAATAGACTTACTTATTTACCTGATGGCTTCATTACAGTATATCTTTATACCTTCTCCATCGGTTTCACTCTTCATCTAGATAATTTTATCGTGGTGATCCTCAGATCATTGGGCACATGTGTTGGACAGATGGTTCCCAAGGCTTACTCATGCATACAGGGATGCCATGCGGGAGTTGGATATGCCCGCAAATGTAGATGGATTCCACTCCTTATTATATTCCAAGAAGTTTTCTAGCGACACCTTCTGCCATTTCTTTCTTTGCCCCCAGTGTAAGTTCTTTACGGGGCTTCCCTCTCCTGGTGGATTGTGGAAGGAGGATTTCTTCTATGTGAGGGACACTGGCTGGGAGTTCCCTCACGAATGGGTCTCGAATGCAAAGTCGGCCCGAGGCACTCTTGGTTCTCGCAAAGAGATGGTGGAAGTTTATAGATCCAAACGATTATTTAAGAGTCTTATGAATGTTAGAGATTTCTCGGGTACTTAACACGGTTTTACTTCATTGCTTTGTTCTTTGCTTTTACTTGTATATTTGGCTATGACTTTTTGATGTTGAAGATTTGGTCATATTTTACGTAGATATAGATCATTCATTTCATAAGGAGGTCTTAATTCGTATGAAATGACCAGAGACACTTGTATTTTGATATTATGGACCGCCGTTCCACGACCCGGTGCCCTTCCGAAGCCCGGAAGAGGGTGCCTTTCAGGAGCTTAAGGGGGCACCCTTGGGAGGTCAAGATCTTGTTATATTTATTTCTTTGATTTTGTTTTGATTCCTCCTGCGCATGTGTTAGTATTTTTGTCTTCTTTTTTGTTGCACATCCATATGTTGTGCGTTGGAAGTAATACATTCGATGACTCCCTCGTGAGAGATCCCTTCCCATCTGAGGTCTTAGCTAGATGATGAAAATTTACGAGAACTATGACCCCCTCGTGAGGAGGCCCCTCCCATCCAGGATCCTAGCCGGATGAGGTTTACCCATACAGGGTCTTAGCCGGATGAGGTCTTCCCATCTAGTGTCTTAGCCAAATAAGGTAAAATTTACGAGACTAGGATCCCCCGTGAGGAGGCCCATCCAATCCTGGGTCTTAGGTGGATGAGGAAAATTTACGAGAACTAGGACCCCCTCATGAGGAGGCCCCTCCCACCCGGGGTCTTAACCAGATGAGGTCTTCCCATGTGGGGTCTTAGACGGATTAGTTCTTTCCATTTGGGTTCTTAGCATGATGAGTTAAAATTTACGAGATGTAAGCCCCCCTGTGAGGAGGCCCCTCCTATCCGGGGTCTTAGCCGGATGAGTTTTGATGATGAGAGCGCCCAAGTGCTCATTGATGATAGCCATATTTGACAATTAATTGCATGCAAGAAATCATAGCATAAATGTGAAATTTATTCATTCATTATCACAAAATGATACAGTTTTACGCTCTGTGGGCGGAAATAGACTGAAACAGAAATAAAAACATTTAATGCCTCCTAGGCGGAAATCAGCTGTAAATGAATGAAAAGTACTAAAGCCGCTGGAGGGAAAGGAAGAACTGGTGTTTGTGGGCACTCGCGAGATCTGCGACTCCTAAGACTAGGGGGCGGCCTTCCTGACTGGTTGGGATAGCTTGCTCATCTTCAGATAGGCAACATAGCATTTTCGGGAGGTCTTGATATCTTCAACGTCTTCACCTACTCCGGACTCTGTTGGGAATTTCAATTTGAGATGAATTGTGGAGGGGATGGGTCGGAACTAATGGTTTGGTCCTTCCTAAAATCATATTACGCGAAGAAGGAGCATCTACGATGAGAAAACGGACCATCTTCGTGACTCGGTGTGGGGTGTCCATCCCAATGTAAGTGGTAGGTTGATCTAGCCCATGGACTTAATCACTTATCTGGTAATGCCAATCAGGGGTGCTGAAACTAGTACGACTTGTGCTGGGTCAACCTTTATCTTGTCAAATGCATCCCGTAATATGACATCCACGGTATCCAGTGTCCACCAGGACCCTCTTGACCACAAAGTTAGCCAATATAACATATATAACGTTGGCATCTAGGTAGACGAGGTTTCATCTAGCCATCTTCTTTGATCCTTACTACATTCCTGGAGAGCACTCCGGTAATTGTTTTTCTTCCTCGTCCTCACGGAGATCACATTAATGACTCGGCTATGTGATTATCACGCTTTTCATCTCTCACAAATGAGCAAAAGTGCTAGTCTTGTTGACGTTATTCTTCATGTGGCCTCAGGTCATGGCAGAACTTGCTCTGATCCACATTGTCCTTCAAATAGCCTTTTTTGAATGAGTCACTTAGTCTCCTTCTTTATAATTAAAAAGTCTTCAGTTGTGTACTCCATGTCTCTATATACCTGTCGTACTAATGGGAGCGTGTCCATGAGGGATTATTCTTCAATGGTTGTGGCAGATCAATGATCCACTTCTTCTAGGTAGCTATTAGTACTTCCGTTATTGGCACATTAAGAGGGGTGTAGTTTGGCCTGAACTCCTTCCTCGGACCCATCCGAGATTGATTCTTGTCATTTTCCATGGACTTATGCTTGGTACTGGGCTCGGGTTTGGTGGACTCCTCCACTCGTATGTGCTTTTCTGCTAGACTTAATAACTCCTCCAAGTAGGAGGGAGGCTTCCTGGCCAAGGATTATTTTAGACGCCCCTGGTGAAGATTATGTTGTCGTATCCTGGCAAAAGTCTCATTCTGGACATTGGCAATTTCATTTACGGCTTCCACGAGCAGCTTCATAAACACCCGCAACGTCTCTCTTTCCTTCTACCTCACCTGGAAAGGGTGAGCAATGGTCTTGGGACACTTTCTGTTGATGGAGAATTGATGCATAAATGCGTCAATAAGCTTTTCTATCCCCGAGATTGATCTTACTGGGAGTTGGTTGAACAAAGTCAGTGCTCGTTTGGTAAAACTAGTGCGAAGCACTTTACAATAAGAGGCATCCTTCATGTCATAAAGATCTACCTTCGCGTATAATTTATCCAAATGCTCTTGGGGATCTCCCGGCCCATCGTACTCGGGAGATTAGAGTGCTCGGTCCAAGATGGAATGGGCTAGTGAACTTCTCTTCATTAGGGCAGAGGCTCTCGAGTTAGCATGGCTAGTTTGTACAGCTCGAGATTCTTCAGCTAATGGTGGCTCTTACGATTCTCATCGCGTCCTTCATCTCTTCATCCGTCACCAATCAGGTTAGGGTCTTCATTGGCGAGCGAAGCCGAGTTTGTCCCCTGGTCGTGGGGCAGCCTAATACCTCTGCGTATTCCGAGCAACTTCATCTAGCAGATATTTCAGGGTTCTTGGGTCGGATGAATTTCTTCAACGAGCGGAGTCCCCTCCAAAGAGGAGGAGGTGGCGCCCCTCGTCTTCCAAGAGGCCGTTTTTTATGTTGTTCTATAGCCCCATGGCTAGCAGCTTGAAATCCGACTTCACCTGATTGAGATCGGGTCTGGATTCTCGTGTGCTTTGACTCTTCCCACAGACGGTGATGATACTGGTTTTTGGGCAGATCACTCCAAGTTAAAGATTCTAAGAAAAGTCAAAGTCTTCTTTTTACCAAGAGGGGAAGTCTACTATGTTTTCTTCTCTGCAAGTTGAATATTATTTAGTTAGGAACTTGCCAGCACACACGCAAACGTCAGACGGGCCCAAAGGTTGTCTCAAAGAGGCCACACACTTAAGTCAAGAGAGAAATTAAGACACTAAACGAATACTGAATTAATACATAAGATTCATTATGTGAGAATTAAATTACAAACTAAGAGGATAGACCTTTTTATAATGGGTGATGTGCCTCATGGTCCGTTGATACGTGTAAAATATACATGCATTTAAGAGTTTATTTTACTACATTATTGATGCATTTGCATGTATAGTGCGTGTATTTTACTTGGTTTCCTTAGAAGGGCATGATACTGCGTATTCTTGTAACTTTTTATAGGAAACGGAGCATAATGGAATGATATCAGTTAGAAGGCCCTGACATGATCGACGATTGTAAAGAGAAGATCGAAAAGACAAAGAAAACGGACGAAAACCAATCACACGGTTTGATCGTGTGTATCACACGACCATGTGATATGTCCGTGCGAAGTTAAATAACCGTGTGAAGTGTTCGGGAGAAAACAGAGACAAAACCAAGTCGCACAGTCAGCCTGTGTAGACCCACACGACCGTGTGAGGTGGCCGTGTGAAACCACATGACCCGTGCGATTTGTCTGCGGCGGATTTTTGTGTCCTTTTCCTACCAGAATTCTACCAGTGATCTCTCAAAGCACCTATATAAGGGGGACCAAGGCCTGAACGAATTTTCATCATCTTCAAATCATTCATACAACATACAACACACCTAAATACACAGGATTACATATATGAAAGGTCTTTTGAGAGAAGAGGGCTAGGTTACGAAGAACACCACAAGGCTTTTCGCATCTATGGAAGCACAAGAGTTTCGAAGGCTTAGAAGGAGGATCCATCCTGACAAGAATATATTTTCTTTCTTAATTTAGATCTTTTGTCTGTACTTAAACAATGTCACTGCTGATTTCAAGTTTGTCTGTGAATTTGTTATCAATGTTAGGCTAATCTTTTGGATCTAGGGCATAATCAAAATTGTTGATTCATGTTAAATCTTGATTGATTGCTTCCCTAATTGATTCATGTGTTCTATTTTATAAATTCGAGTGCTTATTTTTAATTGCTTATTATCTGATCAATAATTTGCATGTCATATTTGTTAGTGCGAAATTCGGAAGATGAGTTCTGAAAAAAAAAGACGAAAATTGAATTCAGATATAAACGGGTGTAACGAGTCGAGAGACCTACAACTATTTGTGGGGAGTCATTCAATTCATAGATCTTTTGAGAGTTAATAATAGTTGTAACGTATCGGGAGTTCTACAATTGTTATTAATCTACTGTTAATGTGCCGCCCGGGAGGGAGAGTAGACTAATTTAGGAATTGAACCCATCGAAACACATGAATTGATTTTGTTAAACATTAATTGGATTTAATATTGAAGAAGCATGTTGAGATTATGTGCCTAGGGTTGCTTTCGTATTTGTTGAAAAATACTTCCGGAGTTTGAATTTACTTGTTTTATTTTTATTTTTTGATTATATATTATGAACTCTTGAGTTTCGATTGCTTCAATAAAATTGGAATATGATGTTATTATAGCCTAAGTGTTTCGTAGTCAATCTCTGAGGAATACGACATTGCTTGTCATTATCCTATAAACTACACTGTACACTTGCAGTATAGAGATCCAATTTTTTTTGGCGAACATCCATGTAGGAGAAAGTAGCCAGCAGGCCAGTCTAGACTCGTTTGGGCTGGGTTATTGCATTAATAAGCCATTGGGCAATTAATATTATTCCAATATATAGATCGAATTATATATTAATTATTAAATATCATTTTTGCCCCACACCTAGCTAATCAAATTTAATTTGTAGGAAACCCACCAATCTAGCTTGAATCTGCACTCCACAATGGTAAAAATATTTTGAAGTAATACCAAATGATTAAGTTGTCATTTGAAACCGTTCTTTGGTTTTCTTTTTTCTCATTTTTTAATAGGAACAAATATTAGAGTTTTTAGTCATCTAAAACACGTACATAATTAAATATTAAATATATTTATGCACAACTAATTATTTCAAAACTTGATACTTATAAGCCTTCATTGTTTGCATAAGTCTCCATCAACAAATCAACTCTCTCATGTGTTGTTCTCGGAGTTTTGGTTTTCTTGAAAATCGGGCAGATCATAGGGATGGTGATGGGGCGGGCGGGGCAGGTAATTGAATACCCAGGTCTGGCCCATGCCCTTCACCCCACACCCTGCCCTGGCCCGTGCCCCACCACAGGTCTAGAACTATTAGGTCGTAGCCGCCCTATGCGGGGTGGTCCGACCCATTTTCAAATTTTTGAAGCCTCGAATGATTCCAGCAAAATTACACACTAATACATTCTGCTTATTAAACATTTATACCAACATTCTGTCCATTACAATATACCAATCTTAATCAAAATAGTTCATCAATCATTAGTACAACTGAAAAGAGCACAACTTACAAAAACGATACAACTAGTACATAAAGTGTAACAAACACTCCAGTTAAAAGATACAACTTAAATCTTCAGCAAGTCTTTTAAAAACAACAATCTACTAATCCAAAATTACCTAAAATATGCAACCACCAGTCTACAATGTAGTATAATTGAAATGGTATAAATGTGATCAAACATTGCACAAAAACCATTGCTAAGAAAACAAAATTCAATCGATATTCTAGATAGATATTCTTGATTACTAAATGATAGTGAGGGTGGCAATATATAGAACTATACAATCACATGGAGCCTCCCCCAGGCATAGCTGGATATAACATAAATGATTGCTTATTTGTACTACATATACTATGATGATGACAAGTGGAACAATCTCCACATTTCAAGGATTATAAGGTGCAAGTATTATATGATAAACATGGTGGCTTATAAGAGCATCTATGTTGAATTCATTTCATGTCTAATATCCCTCTTCAATTCGAGCGAGGCTAAGAGCGTAACAGTTAGACGATTCCTTATACTAAAGAATACATTTAACAACTTTCCAATGTGTATCCAACAGATTAGCCATATACTGACTAACTTTATTAACACTGAAATTAATCTCTAGCCTAGTAATGGTAACATATTGCAAAGCTCCAACAATACTCCTATATTGTGAAGGATTTGCAATAGTTGTTCCATTTAACAAAGCAAAACTCTCAAAGCTTATCAAGATATTCCTCAAGCCTGAAACTCGAAGAAATACGATCCAACACTCACTGTGAAGGAAAGATAACTTCAAACTGTTGAAGAGAAAAACTTTTGAAGAAAACAAAAGGGGTCTACTTTCCAAGTCAAGATTGTAGAAGGGTTCAAGGTTGAACCATTATCAAGTTTGTTGGAGGGCTTTGTGATCAAATCCAAGAACTTGAGAAGTGAGCTGCAGTAGCAAGGCAGCTGCCCAGTGAAGAAGTTGAGTCGCAAGAGAAGCCAGCTGTGTGATCAAGACTGTCTCCAGACTGATAACTGCTTTGTAAACTGATCTTTTACATAGTGGATTCCTCCAGGAGTTGGAGAACAGAGGACTAGAAGAATTACCCCACCTTCGAACCTCTATAAAATATTTGTGTCATTTACTTTCAACAAACTTACTTTCCTGCATATTTACTTTATATCTGCTATTAGTATTATATTTGCTATCCAACTGATCAATAACTAAATGCTAAAATCACGTGTTAAAAAAAACAAGCTTAAAATAAAACAAAGGGTGTTAAGTCTTCCGTTGTTTAAAACCAAACCAGCCAAGTTAAGTATTTGGCTTAAGTAGTCGAGTTATACTATCAACAACTCTATCAAGTCTGTTGAGTGGGTAACTTAGCTGAAAAGCTCATTTAGTTGTCCACCAAGGACATAGTTGCTTAAGTCAACTCTGTTGAATAATTTTAAAAGAACTAAAATCTCAAATTTGGTAAGGTTAATTCAACCCCCCTTCTAAACCTTACTTCACACCCATTGGGACCTACAAGTGGTATCAGAGCGGTTGGTTCATTGAGTCTTCCGCACTGGTTACTGAACTAGATCTTTATCTTTTCTAAAGCTTTTAACACTTGTGTTTTTCAAAGTCTTTCATCTTTCAAAGAAAAGTTATTATCATGGAAGCAAATCTAACGCATATTTCGATTTTTTCTGTTGAAGAATTTGATGATTGGAAAATACGCATGCAGGCTCATCTATCTGCATTACATGATGAAATGTGGCTTGTGATAGAAGATGGGCCACTGCAAATACTTAAAGTCAACACGGTTTGTAGAGAGCATTGCAGCAGAGGGGAGAAGAAGTTCTTCTGTGAAGCAAGACCAACAATGGTTGAAAAACCAAGGACTGAATGGACAAACGATGATAAAAAGAGATACAACCTGGATAATGTGGCCAAGGATATTATCTACAAGATATTGGACAAAGCCATGTTCAACAAAGTCAAATCTTGCAAATCAGCAAAAGAGATTTGGGAAAAGCTAAACCTTAATTTGTGAAGGAATTGAACAAATTAAGGAAAATAAATTATATGTTGCTATTCAAAAATTTGAAAATTTTAAAATGTTTGCAGGTGAAACTCTGGATCAGTTGGATGCCAGATTTACAGAAATTACAAATGAGCTTCCAGCTCTGGGGAATTAATATACACAAAAAGAAATTTGTATGAAGGTCTTAAGAAGCCTCCCAGCTGAATGGGAAATAAAGGTTATAGCCCTGAGACATTCAATGGACCTCTCAAGAACATCTAACCATGAGCTGTTCTCAGACCTCAAAGCATATGAGCTTGACCTGAGAAGAAAAGAGCAAGAGGAGACATTTGTGCCCAAAACAGCTACATTGATGGCCGATGATGGAAAGAGAGTTGAGCGAAAAGAAGCCATAGACCAGGAGGAGATCGCTTGATGGTTAAAAGATTCAACAAGTTCTTCAATTAAAACTATAAAAGGAATAAGGGTGAAACCTTCAGAAGACATTCATCACCCTCAAAGGCAAGGGAAAATAGGCCATCCAAGAGAGCTGATTATCAGAGAGTTGATAATCAAAGGACAGACAGAGCTGATCAGAAAGCTGAGAACCTGTGTTGGAATTGCAGACAACCAGGACATTTTGCTATTGATTGTTATTATCCACCAGTCAACAAGTACATAAATCAAGAAGAAAGAAAAGTCTTCAGGGAAAGAAGATAAGAAAAGAAGAAAGCCATGTTGGTCACCGAGATCGGCCGAGCTAGCCAAGTGCAAAAAAGAAGCGGCGAGACTCGAGATAGTAGTGAAGTGGACTAAAATGATTCTGAGGAAGAGGCTATGAGCTGCCTCATGGCCAAAGAGCAAGATCAATAAGATGAGGTACACTCTAACTCATCTTATTCTGATTCAAGTGACTGTGATACACACACTTCATCACCCATTGATCTTTATGATTCATTAGGCAAAATGATTAAAGATTTTGAACACATAAAATCCTCTCACACAATTCTAAATGAGGAGAACAACCAGCTTAAAACCCATAACTCATAGCCGACCAAAGAGTTGAGTACGCTGAGTCAAATAGCTGATGAGAACACTAAGCCGAAGGCTAAGAATGCCAAGATCATAGCAGAGTTAGCTGCTACAGAAAAGAGGGAAAAAGATCTTAAAAATATGATTGCTTCATTTACAAAAGCATCCAAATCTTTGGATGAACTTATTATGAGCCAAAAGGAATGTGGAGATAAGACAGGCATATGATTTAATTCCTTTGTGCATAGTCAAACTTCTAGAGTGATTTTGGAAAAAGGATCTTCAAGTGAGCTCAAGTAGCAAAGCGCCAATACGGAAGAAGCTGAGTCGCAAGAGAACTTAACTGTATGATCAAGGCTGTCTCCAGACTGATAACTGCTTTGTAAACTGATCTTTTACATAGTGGATTCCTCTAGGAGTTGGAGAAGAGTGGATTAGAAGAATTACCCCATCTTCGAACATCTATAAAATATTTGTGTCATTTACTTTCACCAAACTTACTTTCCTGTATATTTACTTTATGACTATTGTTAGTATTATATTTGCTATCCAAATGATCAATAACTAAGTGCTAAAATCAAGTGTTAAAAAAACAAGCTTAAAACAAAACAAAGGGTGTTAAGTCTTCCGCTGTTTAAAAGCTAACCAACCAAGTTAAGTATTTGGCTTAAGCTGTCGAGTTATACTATCAACAGCTTTATCGAGTCTGTTGAGTGGGTAACTTAGCTGATAAGCCAACTTAGCTGTCCACCAAGGACACAGTTGTTTGAGTCAACTCTGTTGAATAATTTTAAAGGACTAAAATCGAAAATTTAGAAACAAGGTGAATTAGGAAGGATCTGTTGTAAGAAACAAAGCAAGATTGGCAGCCAAAGGGTAGTGCCAAGAGGAAGGTATAAATTTTAATGAAACCTTTGCTCCTGTTGCTAGATTGGAAGCGATTAGAATGTTTCTTGCTTATGCTGCTCTCAAGAACTTCACTGTGTATCAAAAGGATGTGAAGAGTGCATTTTTGAATAGACTTTTGGAAGAAGAAGTTTATGTGGAGTAGCCTCCAAGTTTTAAGCAGAAAACTATTGGAGATAAAGTCTACAAGCTCAAGAAAGCCCTGTATGGATGAAATAAACACCAAGAGCCCAATATGACACATTGTCTCAGTTTCTAATTAACAATAGATTTACCAAAGGCAAGGTTGATAGAACACTCTTCATAATTCAAGATGGGGAGAGTATATTGCTTGTTCAAATTTATATGGATGACATCATATTTGGATCCACGAATAAAAAGCTGTGTCACAAGTTTTCAAACCTAATGTAAGGGAAGATTGAAATGAGTATGATGGGAGAGCTGACTTTCTTCCTAGGTCTTCAAGTCAAGCAATTGAAGGATGGAACGTTCATAAGTCAAACCAAATATACCAGAGATTTGATGAAGAAATTTAACATGGAAGAGAAGTCATCAGTGAGGATTTCCATGAATACATCAATCAAGATGGATATGGATGCAGATGGCAAAGTTGTAGATCAAACCAGGTATAGAGTACTCATTGGATCATTGCTCTATTTGACAACAAGTCGGCCAGACATTATCTTTGCTGTAGGTGTATGTGCTAGATTTCAATCTGTACCAAAAGAGAGCCATATGACTGCAGCTAAGAGAATTCTAAGGCATTTGAAGGGATGCCAGGAAGTTGGCTTAAGGTATCCAAAGGATGGAGGATTAAAGCTACTTGGCTACATCGGGTACTTGTCAAATGCTTGAAAATAGATTAGTTTCTTGGTTCAGCAAGAAACAAAGTTCAATAGCTACATCCATAGCTAAAGCAGAGTACGTAGCTTCAGGCAGCTGTTGTGCCCAAGTTCTATGGATGAGGCAATAAGTAAGAGATTATGATATAGAAGAAAAGGAGATTCCAATTTTGTGTGATAAACACAAATGCTATTGTAATTACTCAAAATCCTATATTGCATTCAAGAACCAAGCACACGATGTCGATATCATTTTATTTGAGATCATGTTGAAAAGAAATACATCACTTTGGAATAGATCTCAACGATAAGCCGTTAGTGATATATTCACTAAGCCTCTTTGTGAATCAAGTTTGAAGAGCTTAAAAATGAGCTAGGTTTGATTGAAATGAGTTAGGAGACTCAAAAGACTAAATCAAGGAGTCAAAGAAGAGAAAATTAGAAATCAACAAAAGTTTTATTTTTCAAAGTGAAACATTCAAGACGGATAGTCACCAGACGATTTAATTTAGGACAAATGAGTGATCATCATATGAAGAGAGAAGTAGAGTTAAGTCACTTTTGGAAGATATCCGAGTTATTTATGAGCTAAATGACAAAATGTAGTCGTTTTTACGCCGCCGAATGAATGTTTTTGGGCATTATGTCAGCGTAATTATGATGTCAGAATAAAGCTTGTACACATTTAGCTCATGATTGGATATAAATGCTGCTACATTTAATGCGGGGAAATTAATGCAGTTTCAAGCTTTTAGTCTCAACCTTTGATCATGATCAACCTTTTCAAATTCTAAAAACCGTCCCCTCACATCCCTTATATACCCAAAAATCAAATTTCTTTCTCTTCACAATACACTCATCTCTCTCAAGCAAAGGCAAATTTCTCTCCGCAACCCAAAGAAAAACCCTAGTTCGTACAGTGTTCATAGTTCGAGTTTTCACCATTCATTTTCTGAAATGGCTCCAAGTTACGACTTTGTGAAGATGGCTGAGAAGATCCACTCCGGTTCTATGGTGGATTTTGATGGTTTGGTGAAGCAAGGGCAAAGCCTTTGCTAAGAAGATAGGCGATAAACCGGAGAAATCCGACCTCGAGGATTTCTCACCATGGAGTTTTCTCATATTTACCTTGAAGAAGTCGCCATGATATACGTGAACACCGAGGTTCACGATGGAGAATAAGGTCTTCTGTGCATATCAAAGAGATCAAGATTACTGTTGCGGACTTGGCTACTCATTGTCACCTTCCTTCAAGTGAGCTGAAGGAAATTGCTGAAAGAGATGTCAACCTAGCTGAGGCGTGGAAGGAGATCGCCAAGCCAAAGTCAACTACTAAAGCTGTTTACACAGCCAAAAAGTCGCTCATCAAGGACGACTATCATAAACTGATGGACCTTGTGTCCAAGTGTGTGGACATAAAGTTTGGCAGCTTCAATCAGCTATCTCGGATGAAGCTGATGGTCATGGATGTTATCATAGAAGAAAATAAGGTGAACTGGGCTGAGTTCATCTTCAGCCGAATCTTCCAGAATGTAATGAACAAGGCAATTACTGATGATGGCTTGTTCATTAGCTCACTGGGGTATGGCCTTGTGATTGGCCATTTGATGAAGGTGAATTGAATTCCTCTCAGGAATGGGAAACCCTTCTATGTCAACAAAAAAATGTTCAAGGCGAACCTCTCTACTGCACAGAGGCAAGCCCATGCAAGAAAGGCTGACACCAGTGAAGGTGAGTCAGCTAACCCTATCCCCGAGGACACTATTTTGACCGCCAAAGATCCTTCTCCGAAGCCTATTAAGAAGAAGAAGAGAGTTGATGCAGTAAAGCATGCCCCTACCCCTGCGCAGCCGTCCCAGAAACCCGGCTTTTGCCCAAAGTAAGAGATTGAGAAGGATACCCTTACATCTTCTCCAGTTATGAAGAAAAAGTGATCAGTTGTGCCTCGCAAGACAATTGCAACCAAGAAGATAAAGATGGTGGAGCTAGTTGCATAGAAGAAGCTAAAGAGGAAGAGATTCCTCTTGTTAAAACCAAGAGAAGTCGTTTAGTTAGAAGATCTGCCTTGGAAAATCCAGTTGAGTCTGGCACTTACTTATGGAGACACTTCTGATGTTGAAGAGCAGCAGTCTAAGAAAGCTGAAGATGGTGAGAAAACCACCACTGTAGTCGAGAAGACTGCTGATGAAGGTCAGCAGACTAAATAAAAGACAGTTGTTCGCGAGACAACCGAAGAAAAAGAAGTTGACACAGCTAACCAATCTAAAGAGTTAGCTGTTAACTCCCCTCATACCAATGCTAGAACCATTGAGGAGGAAAGTGCTTCCATTAAGTCTATACAGGAGGAGGACGATGATCTTGAAATGATGTCCCCTGCCTATCCTGACATTCAAGAGAGGCTAAGGATCTGGAGGCATTGGGACTTAAGCTATGCCATATATCAATTACAGAGTCCTGAATTCATTGAAGAAGAAGAAGAGCTTCTAAGCTTTCTGGGAAACATCTCTGTTAGCTCTCCGCTTGACCCAAATTTTGTTCTGCTACCCTTTTCGATAAAAAAGAAGAAGAGAGAGCTAAGGAGAAGGCTAAGGCAAAGGCTGTTGAGGAATCTATAAAACCTCACACTTGTTTCCTTACGGAATGCCCAAAATATGGCCAACAAATAGCCAGTAGTGACAGTGATGTTGAGGAAATTGACCCTGCTATTGCAGTGGAGAAATCTGAGTTGAGTCAAGCTTTGAAGGAATCCAAAGATTTGCACGAGTAGAGTATGACAAAGGGCCCAAGAAAATCTTCCTCTATTATGATTACTCCTAGCCCAGATATAATGGAGGTGGTAAGAACAATTGATTCTATCGCATCTCTTGTGCACTCTCAGGATGAAGATTGCAGGAAAAATGACAGTGAAGCTAAGGAAGGTGATGTAGAGGGCACCTTAGCCAAGCCACTCCCTGAAGAAGGTGTTGAGGCACCTGCCCAGATAGCTGATAACTCAAATGGAAACATATCCGTGTCTCAGGTTTCGACTAACCCCACTGCTCTACTCAGCTGGTGCACCAGCTGAGGGGGAAACTCAAACCACCACAGTCGGGTCGGAGGAGGCTGTGGGAGACCAAACTACAGAGAAGTTAGGAGGAGAAGGCGAGACCTTGAAAAAATAGCAGACTAAGCTTACGAGGCTCAGACGGTTTTGACTGTCTCAACTAAAACTTCACCGCCACGCAGCCGATGAAGCTGTTGATGCAGCCAAGGCAAAATATGGTATTGAGGCCACGGGAGTTGAGACTCTTGGCCATGAAAGTGCAATCTAAGGAGTTGAGACTTCGATGGATGCCACTGAAGACCCCAAAGCATCTCCTTCTACTAAAGGGATTTCTGTCGAAGATCCTGCTGTAGTTGAGACTGCAAAAGGGAATGTTGGACCAAAAGTGGCTACCGGATTTGACGACTGTCCCACAAACCAACACTATCTATTTCTAGCACGCTTTATCCTCACTCTCCCCGAAAATTGTTTTCTAGGGGGTCACCCATCCCATGTCTACTCCAGGCCAATCACGCTTATCCTCAGAGTTTCTATGTAATAAGCACCAGAAAAGAAGATGCACCTTCTGGTATGGGTAGTACATATCTAATCTTTTAAGCTCTACTTTAACTGTGCAACCCAAGGTTGATTCCTATAGGGCACCCCCTACAGTTCACAACGGCAGCGCAGAGCCCCACACTAAGAGGTGGAAATACATGAGGGGCTTCACAAGAATCCATATAGATCCTCACAACCTTGATGTAGCAAAAAGCGTACATCAAATCCTAAGGGTGATCGCTGGGACTCCATAATCCCAACAATCACTCCCCCAGTAGCACCTGGGCAGATTTGAACCGGCGACCTCACTCTAATACCAGTTGTTGGACCGAAAGTGCTTGTCAGATTTGATGACTATCCCCACAAACAAACACGAGTCTTTTCTAGCGTGCTTTGTCCTCACTAACACGCTCCGTGAAAACTGCTTCCCAAGGGGTCAAAGCTGCTGAGGAGGCACTGGCAAAGAGGGGGCAAGCCAGTGAAAAGGCTGCTCCTATAAATTTCACAATGGTTGATGGCCCACCTCCCATGGTGCCATCACCTTCCAATGTCACTGATGCCGAAGAAGTTGTTAAGATATCTAAGGATCAGTCAGCTCAGCAGGCTAACACAGCTGTACAAGATGCCGATGACGCTGAGACAGTTGAGGCACATAGAGCTAAAGAAATTTTAAAGGAAAAGGCAAAGGCTCCACAGGCCGAGGATGTGGAAATTCCTATTTTTCCCGATGATCTTTTTGTTGAATACTTTTCTTTCAAGGCGCATGTACCCTTGGAAGTAGAGTCAGCTGCTGAAAATGCAAGATACACCGTCCAAGTCCCAGTTGAAGAACTTGGAACTCCTGCTAATACAATTATGGTGTCGATTGGGTTTAACTTCGATGTCATATGGCTAGAAGAGCATTCCGCTGATGCATCTGACTTTCATAAATCCTTTAAGGCCATTTGTGCAGAAATAGAAACCATGGAGCATGGATTTGCAACACTCAACCAACGGCTTGACAACCGCGATGCAAACATCACAGGAGAATGGATTGGATAGACGAAGGCACTTAGGCTTGAGCAGGTCACATACTTTAAATCTCTATTTGCAAAAAACAATGGTGAGAGCACAGACAACGCCAAATTCCAGCAGCGTCAGTGGGAGCACATGTTCAGGATGGATCAATCTCACAATAGTGATATGGAGTTGATCAAGGCTCAACATAAGGCAGAACTTCAGAAAATAGAGGTCAACATGCAAAAGGAGATCATGGTGCTCTAAACTGAGATGAAGCAGATAGCAGCCGAGATGAAGGCTCTGCAATCTGAATTTTGAGCAGCATACTCCAAGACTCATGACAAGCAGGACATGACCAACAACAAGATTGATCTACTCATTGGTGTAGTGTTCCCTCAATTGCTCTATCCCTTGGTGATGATGCTAGAAAGAGAAAAGATGAAAGTAAACAGCAAAGGAGTGATAAGGATGGAAGTATGGGGGAAGCAAGCAGCAAGGGGGAAGGCAGTGATGTGAAGAAGCCACCCTTGAAGATTATGCTTGCTAAGACCCCTCAGCGAGGTGAAGTGACAGCCTCCACTCTCAGCCAACTACCTAAAGAACTATCTATTGAAGAAAAAACTGATATGGCGTACAAATAGTCGAGACAAGCCATTGAAGCTGAATTTGAGAAGGTACCTGAGAAACATTCTGGAAGGATCAAAGATTTAAAAGGAAGGTATGAAGACCCCCCAACTAGACTGTTAAAAGACTCCTCAGCTTTGGGACCTCCCTCGTGAGATCACATAGCCTGATGCAGGATATTAGCCGAGATCCTTAGAGGAATTTCAAACTCTAGCTGGAGAAGGATATTTCAAGAACATGACTCTACCCCAGGCGTAGGATTTGTATTTGGAGAAAGGACTCGATTTATGTAAATCAACTGATAGGGCAAAGATTTCGAAAGCAATCGGTGACCGAAAATCATCCATCTGATGCATCACTACGGGAGGAGCTGAGTCGCAGCGAGGAAGAGGAAGATTTGGCAGGGGTATAAGAGGCAGAGGTACTCTATCATAGCCAAGACCAAAATATGTTAGATATGTTGATTCGCATAAAAAGGGAATCAACTACTGGGCTGGGTATGATACATTTGTGAATATAGAAATTGAAAGAAAGAATGAAGAGACTAGGAGGAGAGAAGAAGCTAAAAATGAAAGGCTCATCCCTAAATGGCAAGAGAGGCAGAGAAGGGAGGACCCTGCTGCTAAACGAGCTTATGAAAAGACGACGAGGGAGTAAGAAGGCAAAAAGATGAGAAGAGCCGAGGAAGACATAAGGACAGTCGAGGTGTTGAAGACGGCTGAACCCTTCAGTGTATCTTACATAGCTGTAAATACACAGTTGTAAGTATTCTTATAATATCATAATGTTTTGATACCTGTTGTGAAATTTTGATTTTAGGTTCTGATACATTTGTACAAGTTCATAGCTCTGATACATTTGTAGACATGAGCTCTGATACAGTATATATGTTATACTTTGTAAAAGTTCTGTAAAGTGCTTCTGTAAAGTACAAGAACGATATGTTCACATAAAATTGACATATTCTAACATATATTCTTTGTTACTACACTATTTACTTCGATATATGTATTTAAGTTTCGGCATCATCAAAAAGGGGGAAATTGTTTGGAAAATTTATGTTTAGATTTTGATGATACCATGTAAAACTTAGATTAGGAAGTTGGCACCCCATTTTCTATGTAATTTAACATGTAATAGATAAGGTTGAATAAGCAGAGCTGAAGTTAGCTAAGTTGAAGATTACAAGACTCAACTTAAGATCGAAGAGGAGACCCAACTGTATGTCAGTTGTGTGAAGTGAAGTGAAGGTTCAGTCAAGTGACAAAAAAGCCGTCTCAGTCAGCTGACTGACAGCTAAGTCATTCCAAAATGATTGGAATCGAATGTCAAAGAGGTATGCAACAGACAAGACTGGAAGAAAACTGAAAGAGATCCCTTGCCAACACAAGTCAAGGTTTTGCTGGAAATAGGCATGTGTCAGGCTACCAGCAATAAAGTTATTTTCCTGAAAGAGTACAAAAAGTAAGGAACCAATGAGATGCACCTGAAAAATATTGGTATGATTCATGGTACGATCCACATCAACGCTGCAAGACAAGACAAGCCAACAACCTACGAGTGTGATTTGAAATGTCTATCTATCTCTTCAAAGGACATAATTTCAAATCTACATTATAAAAGGCTGAGGAAGCAAGTCAGAGAAGGTTACAAATTTCATAAGACTATCAAGCTTACAATCAAGCAATAACCTGCAAATTCTCTCAAGCTTTTCAAAGATATCCTCAAGCCAAATTTCGATGGAACTCAATCTAACACATTCAGTGAAGGAAAGATTACTTTATCAGTTGAAGAGGAAAACCTGTTTAAAATACAAAGGGGTCTATCTCCAAGGTTGAAGGAGAAGTAGTAAGATTCAAGTTCGAAATAGAGGCTTTAGACTTTTTGGAGGGTTGTGTGAACAAATCCAAGAGTTTGAAGGAGCTGAAGTAGAAAGACAGTTGTTTTGTGAAGAAGCTAAGTCATAGGAGCAACTGGTTGTGTGATCGAAGCTGACTCGGACTGTTGAGCGCTTTGTAATCAAGATCTTGTTACTTAGTGGATTCCTCCAGAAGTTGGAGAAGAGTGGATTAGAGGAATTACCCTATCCTCGAACCACTATAAAAATTGATTGTGTCTTATTTACTTTACAACACATTTAATTCTTGCATTTATTTTATATCTGCTATAAGTTAAAATTGCTGAACTTGACTGATAATAACTATTGCTAAAACAAGTGTTGTAAAACAAGTTTAAAATCATAAGGGTAAAAGGTCTTCCGCTGAACAATGTCAAATCAACTGTTATTCTAAGTGTTAGCTAAAAGCAGCTAAGTTATACTATCAATAGCTCAGTCGAGTCTGTTGGTTGGGTAACTTTACTGTGTAAGCCAACCTAGTTGTCCCTCAGGACTAAGCTGATTTGAGTTAACTCTGAAATTACTTTAAAAGGACTAAATCAATAAAGTTGGCAAGGTTTATTCAACCCCCCTCTAAACCTTACACATCACCCTTGGGACCTACAAATCTCCATTCAAAAATGTATTACTAACATCAAGTTGTCTAATCTTCCAAGAATATGAGATAACAAGACTAAGGACAACTCTAATAGTGGGCTTAACAACAGGATCGAAAGTTTCTTATAAATCAAAACTCGCAATTTGAGTGAATCATTGTGCAACTAATCTTGCCTTGTATCTAGCCACACTACCATCATCATATGTTTTGATTTCTAAAACCCATCTACTGCCAACAAGATTTTTTTCCTTCTGGAAGAGGTGTCATAGTCCAAGTTTTATTTGTGATCAATGCATCAAACCCTTCTTGCATTGTAGATTTCCATTTGGGACTCTGTAAGGATTCTTGAGCAGGCCTAGGCTCAACTTCTTCTTGAACAGTTACTGAAAACACTCTTTTTTCAGATATACCAACTTGGCTCGAGTAATCATTGAATGCCTATTAGTGGGAGCAACAGGCTCTGTAGCTGTTGGTCTAGGAGAATGAGTGGCATGCTCAACTACATTTTGATGTTCTGAGAGTGTATATTAGTAATATCAAGTAATTCAACTATCAAAGGAACAGTCTCAAAAGACTCATTATCAGATAAAGACTCCATATTATGAGGAACAAAAGAAGAAGAAGAAGAAGAGTCATTAGTGTGTGCATGATCAACATCAGAGTGTTGATCCTGATGCCAAGAAGGAGATTTGTAGAATAGAGATGCAATGGAAAAAGAAGGATCATTATTAACAATATGATAAGGACTTGTTAGCAGTTGGTTTTGCAAAAGGGGACACTTTTTCATTAAAGAGTACATGCCTGGACATAATGAAGAACTTTATACCCTTTGTATTGATTACTATAGCCAAGGAAAATACCAGCAACAGGTCTATATTGAAGTTTATGATGATTATAGGGCCTCATATAGGGAAACCATAGGCAACCAAAAACTTTTAGAGTGGAATAATCAGGTTTGCTCTTGTACAAAAGCTCAAAATAGGTCTTAAAGTGTATCAGTTTTGAAGGAGTTCTATTGATGAGATAAGTGGTTGTGCTAAAAGAATCATACCAATATTTGAGAGGGGTCATAGATTGGGCGAAAAGAGACAATCTCATTTCAACAATAGGCATGTGCTTCCTCTCAGCTGCCCCATTTTGCTGGGGAGTGTATGTGTAGGAGATTATATGAATAATGTCATGGTCTTGAAAGAATTTGGTTAAGGTTTTATACTCTCCCTCTCCATCACTTTGTAATGCCTATTTTTGGGTGTTAAATTGGGTTTCAATGAGAGTTTTGAAGTGTAAGAACACATTATAAACTTCTGATTTTAATTTCAAGAAGTATATCCAAGTGTATTTACTGTAGTCATCAATGAAGTTGATATAATAGTTGTATCCATTAATAGACTTAATAGGTTCTGAACCCTATAGATCTATGTGAATAAGTTGGAAAGGTGCAGTGTTAGTGTGAGTGGATTCAAGGAAAGAAAGTTTACGAATTTTTCCAAGAACACGGGGAGTACAAAGACTAAATTGCTTCTTTACTTTAAAAGGGATATTACATTGTCTCAATACCTTTGCACAACATCATAACTATTATTTCCTAGCCTTTGGTGCCATAATTCAAGATTAGTGGACTTGGATAGGGCAGCTGTAAGAGCACATGACTTATTGTTGATGTTGGGTCGATTCTTGGAAAACAGGGAAGAAGAGGACTGATTGGTGTCTTGGTGGTGTGATTTCAGGTGAAATTTGTAGAGGCCTTCCTTAAGTATTCCCTTGAGTAGAATTTCCTGAGTAACTTGGTCCTTGATAAGATAAAACAATGGATGAAACTGAAAAAAGACATGATTATCTTGAGTAAATTTTGAAACACTAATGAGATTCTTTGTAATATTGGGAACATGGAGCAGATTATTAAGAAGAAATGCTCTAGACTTATCAGTATTATGAAAAATTGAATTACCAATATGTTTAATATCATTTCCCATCTGCAGACTATTGCTTCCATTATATTCAGTGGCTATATTCAAATTACTCAACTCACTGGTGACATGGTTTGGAGCTCCAGAGTCAGGGTACCACCAGCTTTCACTAAGAGTATCAGATCCAACAGCAGAATTAAGCACTTGCACCATGTTAAGAGAAGGATTCCAGTTGCTGTTGGATGTGTTCGCATTGTTAGGCCCTTGATTATAACTTTGATTTCATAGGCGTCGTCATATCTATGCCAACACTTATCTATAGAATGACCATTAATTCCACAGACTTGACAAATAACTTTGTTTCCTTGGTATCTGTCTCATCGTCCTCTAAAAGAACCTCTAAAACCTCTGCCTCCTCTAAAGGACTAATTACCTCTACATCTGTATGCAGACTGACGATTAGTGTTAACCTCCTTTGATTTGTTTGAGTAACATAGTGAAGATTATGCTGAGAACCATCTGATTAACTGAAGCAATAGCAAGAGCAGTTTGCAATCTTGATTCGAAAGACATTAATAAAGAATGGACAACACTTAGATTGAAACACTCTATTCTAGAGGTCACAGTGACCATTACAGAGTCATATTCACTTCCCGGGCCTGATAGAATATGTGAAATATGCTCATACTCAAACACTTTGTTCCCAGTAGTGGTTAACACATCACAACAAGCTTTTACTTTGCTCAAATATTCCCTCATAGGGTGATTGCCCATTTTCAAAGTTTGAAGATGCAATTTGTAATGCATTGTTTTAGCCATGGATTGGCTCGCAAAGTTTTCTTCATGACTGGCCCAGATTTCATGCGTTGTGTTTAAACCAACCATTAAAAGAATAATGTTTTCTAAAAGAGATGACAAGATCCATAAAGCAAGAATCTGGTCCTGTCTTTGCCATAAAAGAAAATCAGGATTTGCTATTTTCTGTTGTGTCTGCAGGTCTGTAATGAAATCTGCAGGAGGAATGACATCCCCTGGAATAAAGCCCTTATGGCCATAACCTTTTATAGTAGTGTATATTTGCTGCTTCCAAATAAGGAAGTTGGAATCGTCTAACTAGACAGGACAAGTTGATTTTGAGGATGCATTATTTGTATCTATGAAGAGGAAGATGTAGTAGTGTTAACAGATGAATCTTCTTCAGCCATTAAAACAAGAAAAGCAAAATAAGAAAAGAAAAAGGGACTAATGATACCAGAGGCAGGTATAAGTTACCCGCTCTGGTACCATGATAGAAATGGTATGAAAGTGATCAATATATGGAAGTATACAATCAGATGGAGCCTCCCCCTGGTATAGCTGGATATAACAGAAATGATTCCTTATTTGTACTACCTATACTATGATGATGACGAGTGGAACAACTCCACATTTCAAGGATTATAAAATGCAGGTATATATGATAAGCATGGTGGCTTATAAGAGCATCTATGCTGAATTCGTTTCATGTGTAACAACACTCATCAATTAATAGAGAATCCTTCCCAAAGTTGCTCCTATAATAACAAAAGAAATTTCAAAATAGCTAATCATATTTCATAAACATGTTGAGATGGAAATAACTAAAGAAGAAATCCAAGGTACCACATTCTCACTTATCTCATCATCCCAATTAATAAAAAAAAATGGTTTCATACACTACACCTGATAATACCCTACATTATATAAAGTAATTCAAGTAGTATATGTAATCACTTAACCATATATCATATTAAACTATTAACACATTAAATTAACTTGATATAGTGAAAAAAATAATTACCTTTCTCGGCTAATATCCAATTCTTTGAGCACATTAAGGCCTCAATAGTTTTATGGTGAAGTCTACTACGTTGAGGACTGGTCGATCCTCCATTTGTACTGAAAGTGGACTCTGAAAAACCGTAGAGATCAGAATTTCTAAAATGCAATTTGATGTAAAATAGGATATTTACCTTTGTTAAACTTTCACCAGGTTAAGACATCAAAATTAGAAGTTCGTGGTAAAACATCCTCTTCCAAGTATTGACCCAACTCCGATCTCACGGGTTTTCTTTTTCTTTGAGAAGCACACAAGTCAAATTCACAAAGTAATGGGTCATTAGCAACATTAGTCTCCAGTGAGCCACTTGTTTCACCACTTTCATTTATCTTCTCTTTCATCTTATATTGTTTAAGTAACTCGCGACACAAACTAAGGATCTTTTCCACTTCATACTCACCATTAATAGAATAAATCTTTGGAAAATAGTACTCTAACAAAACCAATTTATATCTAGGATCAAGCATAATTGTCATCCCCATGATGCAATGCACAACAACCAATATTTTTTAAACTTATTCACCATATTCAAATAAATTGACTCAACCACCTTAACCCCACATGTCAGCTACTGGTTCAATGCAAACTTAATCTCACAAATTTTAGGAAAAATACAAATCTACAGTGGGATATTTGGTGCCAGAGAACAACTTAGTTGTAGTGTAGAACAATTTTAGCCTAGCTACCCCAAATTTCCTTAGTTAAATTCCAATAATTTTACTACACAAAAAATTATATTTTGGATCACGATTATTCAAATGAAAAAACACATCTTTATAATCTCAAGTAGTTTGTAGCATCAAATAAGTCGAGTTCCAACGAGTTTTATATTCAACTATAAGCTTATTACCAAGTGGCACACGAAGCTGACGAGTGGAATCCTCACATTTCTCCCATCTTATAGCATTCTTGACCAATAAGAAACATTGTTTTTCAGTTTCTCAATTGACTCGCCATAACTTCCAAGCCTTCTTTCACAATCAGATTCAATATATGTGCAGAACAACACATGTGCACTAATTTATCACCAACCAATAGGGAGTCTATTGGAAGCTTCTCTAAGCAAGTCCATCATTGCATCATTAGTCCATCATTGCACCATTAGTGGATAATTTGTCATCTATGTTCTAATCTAGAAAACATTCAATCAATTCTTCATATAGAACATCATTGGTATGTGGGTGTAAACAAACCTACAAAATAAATTTAGAATGATCATCACATTAACAACACTATAACAACAACTTTCAAAAAAATTAAAGTCGATACCTAATAATTCGATTTTGTAACTTCCAACTATTGTTAATATAATGTGATGTAACTGCCATGAACCTTTTCTTATGATATGAAGATGTCCACATATTTGTTGTGATTGTAACTTGGCTTTTATTATTCTCAAAATTTTTCATTACGACCTCCTTTAAAAGTTCATATAAATTTAGACAATCATTCTCAATTGTGTTCCTTGTCACCAACTTAAATCAAAGGTTCAAGCTCTTAATAAAGTCTCTAAACCCTTCATGTTCTGTCATAATCAAAGGGCACTCATGCATGACGATCATCTTTGCTACTTGTTATATGGAGTAAAACATGTTGTCCTATGTCCATTATTTTTCTTCTAGGACATCTATCAAAATGATCCTTCAAATGGCTAGTACCTTGCTCGGATCACCTAGCAAAATTGATTGCAATACTTGTACTTAGCCTTTATCTTCCCTTGGACAGTGTCCTTGATATAATGTGCCCGAAATTTAGAAATAACATTCCAGTTGTTCGGCCAGTTGACTTTTTGCTACCATTATTACTATCATCAAAATTCAAAGGAGTAACATCAGGGGGCTAGAAAAATCTTTAGATGAAGAATGCGGCGTAAGCGGGAGAACTGACATGAGTAGGTGATGGAGTTGTAAATGGTAAAATATCAACAATCGACAGATCGACATTTGGACTCGTAGAGTTATATTCTTCTCGATCTGCCCATGAAGTTGATGCAGCCAAGAAATCAAGATTTTATCGAAAAATTATTAAGGGTTACATGATTTTGAATATGTAATTAACCACAATAAAGCATATCAAAATTATCACCAAGCATAAACATTTACCATTTAAGTCTCATTAGATAATAATAAAAAGAGTTGTACTATTATATATAATTATCAATTAACTCAAATCACTTCAAAAATTTGTATTGTAATAAAAATATAAATTACCTCAAAGTTTTTAAATAATTGTAAGATATATATAAAAGAAAATGAAAAGAGTTATCTCGAGCACATGTCGGTCGAGTAGCAAGTGTTTGAAGCCTCGTTAAAACCTACCAAGGTAATACCTACCCTTGTGGGGAAAACCTCAGCAGGAAAAAAAGTACCCCAAATAAATGGAATATAAAAGCCCAACTCGTAAAAGAGAAAAGCTTTAAATCAGAAAGCCAACTGTGTAACAAATCTCATTGTGATTGCCCAACATAGTCATCTGTAAGAAGTTGCACAATCTCATCAGGCGGGCTGTCCTACCAAGTCGACAACCCTGTGATCTTGGTAAGGTGGTCCGCCACTTTGTTACCTTCACGAAAGATATGTGAGACGACAAAGTCCATATGTGAGAGCAAATGCAAAGTGTGTCGCCATCGGGCCAATAATCTCTAAGGAATGGAAGTTGTGTGTAGTCGAAAGAGATCAACAACATAAGTGAAGTCCGATTCCAATCAATGATGGTGCCATCCCTTGCGATAAGCATAATAAATTGCAACCATGGTTGCATGTAACTCCACTTCAAATGCATATACAATACCAATATGTTCCACGAAATAGCCCCAAAAGAAACCCCCAGCAGTCTGGAAAATACCAGCCGCAACACTAACACCCGGTGCACCAGCAACACTCCCATCCCTGTTAACTTTGATCCATCCTGGAAGGGGTAAATGCCAATCCATTTTCATAATTTTAGGCTCCTTTCGAGGATGCCCAGTCACTTGAAGCCACTGTATGCATAACAAATTTGTCTGGTTATTAATCATACAACTCTGATCCAAAGATTATAACTCAATGATAAGAACTCGAAACTGAATGATAGCTGCCTCTGTCGTCTATGTTTTGTCATTGAAGAGGCAATCATTGTGAATGTTCCAGATAAGCTAAACGCAAGAAATGAAAGTTGCATGCCAATGGAATGAGATCTGATCACTGAAGCCCGCCCAAACAGAAGATGGCAAGAAAGTATGTTGAATCGAACCATCTGCCAAAAAGAAACGTTGCCAAAGAGTTTGAAAAACCACCAAGTCCAGAGTCAGAACTTCTAGCACATTTTCATCAGGAAGGCCATATTTTCCGCGATAATGGAATGAACACCAAGGCTTCCTTCCTCAGGGGGAGTACATCATCGCGACCAATTCACCGTAACCGAGCCCTTAGTTAAAATGTCCCCATCCAAATAAAATTATGCATGGACTTCGTAATCACAAAGTTAACCAGACAAAAATGCCTCGTAATCAAAACAGAAGTAACTTTCCACCGCTTAAACTTCAAGAGGATTTTATCAAAGAGAGGTTGAAAGGCAACATGCTTTGGAGCACCTTTAAATATAGGAACACCAAGATAGGTAGTCGGAAGAACCCTCATTTTGATACCTATAATTTGAAGAACACGTCCCAGAACATAAGAAGAAAGACGCCCCCAAAGAAAATTGTAGATTTGACCAGGCTAAAAACATGTCCCGACATATCCACATACTGACCCAATAAAAGAATAACCTGATGGGCATTCGAAGAGAAAGCACCACAGAATAATAATATCATCGGCATAAACAGTAGTAGAGGGTAACTGAATAGGTCTGGGAACCATAAATGGCGATATAACAGCACTTGCAACCCAGAGATCAATAATTTTACCACGAACCACCTCAGCAACGCAGAAATGTAAGGTAGACAAGGGATCCCCCTGACAAACACCCCGTGAACATTCAATGTAACCCACCGACGACTCATTCAGCAAAATAGAGATCTGAGCTAAATGCAAAATAGTCAAAAATCCATGAAACAAAAGTATCAGACCCATCGCAACATAGAACATAAAGTAAGAAACCCCAATGCGATGTATTAAAGGCCTTGCGAATATCAATCTTCAGAATCATATTGCTATCCGAACGATTTTGCAAAATGTTAAAACTTTTGGAAATCAAAGTAATGCAATCATGGATATGTCTGACCGTAATAAAACAAAATTTCGTGCGCGCGAGCAACCTTTCCAAAATAAGTCCAAAATGCAACGCTAATATTTTAGTAATAAATTTGAATAGATAATTACTTGTGACAATCGGTCGTAAGTTATCCACAGTGTTGGCATCTTTACTTTTCAGAATAAGAGCCATGAAGCTAGCATTTAAACCAGTTAGAAGAGAGTCAATCATGAAGAAGTGCCGAACCACCACAATAACATCCAAAGCAATAATACTCAAACAGTGCTGATAAAAAATCCCAGTGAAGCTGTCTGGCCTTGGAGATGTATGCGCCCTGATAAAAAATGGCCTCCCGAATCTATAAATCAATGGGAATTGCAATCAAAGTATGATTACCTGCCTCCAACACCCAGGGGTAATAACACTATCTACCAATGAAAAATCAGCCACCGAAGCACCCGAATTAGAAAACAACTCCTTGTAATAATTCACAATATACAAGCTAATAGCGGCTGGGTCGTCCGAATAAATACCGTTAATAACCAAACCATGAATGCCCCTGTGGAGACTCTGGCCAAACAACAACGATGAATGGAAAGCAATGGTGTGATCACCATCCTTAAGCCAAATAACTCGATCCTTTTGACACATAAGTTCATATTTCATTAAAAGTTTCTGAGTAAGAAAATTCTGAGCCTCAAATTCCTTTTTACTATGATCCTCGTTACAACCCAAACTTGCGATATCATATTAAACCTGTCGAACCTTTTCTAACTGATGGTCAACTGAATGATTCACATCACCAGTCACTGACCAATTCCAAGTTTTAAGAAACACACACAACCTCTTCAGTTTAATCACCACCTTCAATATATGGTTAGAGACCCTACAAGACTTCTCCCAAGAATTCCCGACCAAGTCCCAAAATGATGGGTGCTAAATCCACATACGCTAAATGCGAAAAGGAGACAGGCCACGAGGAGAAAGATACACTCATGAAACAAGTAATTGATGATGGTCCGAACAAATACGAGGGAGCACCATGCAAGAAAGTTGTTGTGAAAGAGGTGAGAACCTTAACATGGCCAGGGCATGGTCCAATCGAGCTTGGACCAATTTATTTAAAGATCGTGTGGTTGCCCAGGTAAATAAGTAACCCATTGTGTGAATGAACATGAAACTGGCATCATCCGAAAAAGCGCAAAAATCCTGGCAAGAGGCCAAAGAAACAATACCACGGATCTACCTCTCATGATTACCCAAAACTGCATTAAAATCACCCAACAATAACAAATTAACCAATCCCAAATGAACAATATCATGCCATAACTAATGATGAGCAATATGATTGCATAAACCATGCACAAAACCCACATGAAAAGTGATGTTATGAAGAACCACCTGCAGAACAATAGCCTGGGAAGAAACTAGAACATTACGCAAAATAGTGACCTCACGAGTATAGAAAACCCATATGTCAGAACGGCTATAAAGAAAAACAATTTGTGAAATAAAGGTTAACCCAAGACTAATCCAAAATGAATCAGAAATAGAATGAAGATCAGTCTTTGGCTCACAAAGGGCAATTAAAGAGGGTTTGGGTCACCGACATAACTCCTTAATAATATTGCAGGAGACAACATTCTCGATCCCTCTAATATTCCAGAAAAGGCAATTCATTGAGGTAAAATTTGTGGGGCAGTCCGCGTCGGAGACGTTGATGGAGAATCGCCAGAATTATGGGGGGATCAACCCAGGTCATGAGCATATGAGGTCGTCCATTCACTACAACAAGGAGGAGCTTACTAGCCACAACATTAAGAACCTTAACCCAATCCGAGTCATTAATGATAGACAATTTCTGAAGTGGGGGCGTGGAGCCATGCTCAATTTCTTTATGACGGTGTTGCGTAGCCGAACCCAACGATCTATCCTAATAGCTTTACACAGATGTCGAATAAGTTTTTCCAAATGGTACTGAACTGTGTTAGGCAATTTGCGTATAGCCGAGTAAGAAGGCATAGAAGACACATCCAAAATCCGGGAGGTGGGAGTCAAAGCAGAAGTTCTAACAGAAGTATTATTCACCTCAACAGAATCATCCTCCTCTGCTAAGGAAGCGAGAGAATTACCCAAATCCACCCCTGGGAAGTGGTAGTATGGACGCCCGGAACAAAAACCAGAGGCAGGTAAGTCGAAACCACCCCCTAAGAAGAGACCGTATCATCCATACAGTTAACAACGGTCTTTCCCTTATCCTAAGATTTATCAACAGGATGATACATTTTACGGACTCTCGAAAGTCCCCTTTAAGATGTAGGACGTCCAGAATTGTCTGTAGGCTCAACAGGTTTCCCCATACGACGACAAGAGGCATTTATATGGCTCGTGATATAACAACTAGAACAGAATTCAGGGAGGTTTTGATAGCTGATTGACACAAAAGTGCAATGATCCATCCTTTCTAACATAATATAGTCCTGAAGAGGTTTAGCCAGATCCACATCAACTACTACGTGAATATAATGACCCAGAGAACCATTCAAGAACTCGTTATTGATCCTCGAATCGGGACCCGATGGCCTAGGCAATCCCAAAATAAAGTCGATCCCAATATTCGATACTAAGCTCAAAGATTCTAACCCAAACACTAGCTACTAATGAATTGGCTTTATTTGGATTGAAATCAGGCACCCAAGGAGACAAACGAATTGAACCCAAGTTAATAGCCCAAGACGCACGAACTTGAGCTCGGGATTGATCCTGGGCATTATTAAATTTAATGCAAAAATAACCCTTGCTCAGAGAAATTAATTTCCCTTCATTTTTAATACCCCATAACTTCGAAAGACGTTTATGAAGCGGCATTATGGCCCATGGCTTATTACATTTCCCAATTACAACACGTCCAATTAAAGCATAAGAAAATTCCAAAAGACTTTGTTGGGAAAATTTATGTATAGGTTTTGATGATACCATGTAAATCTTAGATTACAAAGTTGGCACCCCAATTCAAATGTAACTCAACTTGTAATAGATAAGGTTCTATGAGCTAATTCGAAGGCAGCCAAGTTAAAGAATTGCAAAACTTGACTGAGGATCGAAGAGAAGACCTAGTTGTGTGGCAGCTGAGTGAAGTTAAATGAAGGTTCATCAAGTGATAGAAAAGATGTCCCAAATGATCGACAACAAAGTTATTCCAAAATGATTGGAATCGATTGTTAAAGGGGTATGCAGCAAACATGATCAAAGAAAGCTGAAAGATATATGTTGTCAACCAAAGTCAAGGTTTTGCTGGAAAGAGGCATGTGTCAGACTGAAATAGTTATGCCAACAATAAAGTTGTCTGAAATAGTGCAAAAAGCAAGGAGCCAATGGGATGTACCTGAAATTCTGTAGAGTTTAAGGAAAGGCTGCAGAGCATTAAATTCAAGGTACGATCTCCATCAATGCTGCAAGACAAGACAAGTCAACAACCTACGAAGTGTAGTTTGAATAATATGTTTATCTCTTCAGCGAACATATTTTCAAATGTGCACTATAAAAGGCTGAGGATTCATTTGGGAGAATATTATCAAGATTACAAGCATACAAGCATTCAAGCAAATAACCTGCAAAATATCTTTCAAAGCATTCAAATAGTATCCTCAAGCCTAAATTCGAAGGAAATCGATCCAGTCCTCAGTGCATGAAAGACAACTTCATCAGTTGAAGAGGAAGAATTTGTTTTCAAGAACAAGGGGTCTACTCTCCAAGGTTGAAGGAGATGTAGTAAGGTTCCAGATCGAACCAGAGCTTTGAACCTATTGGAGCGCTAAGTGATCAAGTCCAATGGTTTCAAGGAATTTGAAGTAGCAGGACAGTCGTCTTGTGAAGAAGCTGAGTGTTCGCCTTATTTTTAGCTTCACCGCAAGTGTACGGTGTAGTTTATAGAATAGGGTAGCAAGGTCGTATCCACGGAGACTAATAAATTAATATGCTAAGTATTGATCCAAGATAGTCTTATTTTTATTTAGTCGATCGAAATTTGATGATTGTTGTATTGAGATTAAGACAATTTAAATCACTAAAGCACAAGATTACGAAAACTCAAATGAAAGGAGTATCAAGAAAATATAATGGATTTCCGAGTTAAGGTTTCGATTAATAATCCTCTTGTTGTCCGGTTTAATCAAGCCACGTTATTATCAATATTCCTATAAGACGATCACAAAGCTATTTTATCCTTCCTCTCGAGATGCATATAAAACGTAGATCGAAATACTCATGCTAGCATCTCTACTCAACATGAAGCATTCAACTCCCAAAAGCATAAAAGATCAATTGTCCTCACAAATATTTACAAATCCCTAGATTCATGCAAATATTTATATCGGGTATTCAAGATCTAATATTGAAACTCATCTCTCGAATTATGAATCAATATATCAAACAAGTTAAATCATTGATCAAGTGATAAAACAAGAATAAGCTCAAAATACTCAAATAGGCTTCAAGATAATAACTTCAACTAAGATTAAAACATCCAACAAGAGTTCATTAATCTACTTCCAAAACCCGGAAATCTCTTGAGTTTAGTTACACATGATTAAACAACTTATAAACAAAGTGTTCAAAGTCATTACAAATGAAAATGAAAGATTGAAACTAAAAGAGAAGGAAGAAAAACTTTGGCACGTCGACAATCTCTCGATATATCTCCGTTCTTCAAGCTCCGATGCAACCCGATTGTCTCCTTGATGTTTCCTTCCAAGAGTTGACCCTTGTCTTGTGTTGTAGATCCCAAAAATGCCAGAATATCCTTGTGTGCGCCCCCCAAAAAGCCTTTTTATACCCACCATCAAGTTTAGGGCTTAATGCTGCAAATTATGGGATTCCAGCGCAGATGCACGGGTGGTGCGTCGGAGCACGGGTTTCCCGTGCGCCACTCTACTGAAATTATCCAACTCTCTGTAGGGCGCACGGGTGGTGCGTCGGAGCACGGCCTACCCGTGCGCCACTCCGGTGAAATACTCCAACCTGCTCGTGGATGCACGGGTCATGCGTCGGCCGACGCATGGGCTACCCGTGCGTCATGTTTCAGCTCGATTACATTTATACGGGGTGCACGGGTGGTGTACGAGGCACGCCAACCCGTGTGCCTCTTGTCTCTTCCGTAGACGCTCAATTTTCGCTCTTTTAGGTTTCACTTTTCGTATATCCACTCAAATCTCCGTGTTTCCACTTTGCTTTCCTCGTATTCGTATTCAATTAGCTTCAAATATCATGAAATTCCTACAAAATAAGCAAAGTGTAATATCTTTTCCACAAGGAGTGAATATGTAACATTTAACGCGAGTATATGCATGTTTACCCATCATTATAGCTCGAAATACGCCTCAAAATACATGCAAAACTCATGCCTATCAAAATCCCCCAAACTTACACCGTTGACCATCCCGATCAACAATTTGTTTTTTTAAAATACGATCAAGCACAACAGGGAGATAAGAATAAAAGCGCACACAACTGATCTAAAAAGAAATTCATATTGTTCATCATGAACGTCAAGCAACAAACCAATCAAGCCTCAAATATCTGATCAAAGAACACGCCTCAAAGTTAAGTATATACTCTCATCTCACGAGGATATAAGACGTGTTTATGCTAAAATCAATTCGATGTCGCAAAATTGCCATAGGCTTGCAATTCGTCTCATATCTCCGCCACTAAAGTGTATGCAATTTGTGAATCAAAAAGGACTTTCTCATTTGGTTGTAATGAAGGCTCTTTGGTTTGGGTAGGAAATTTTGGATAAAGTGACTCAAACTCGAGTATATAGACCGATGAGCATATCAATCATTTTCATTACAATCCCATATGCTACTCCAATCATCCCTCATTTTTATCAACTTCATTTATCTCCATTTCCTTTCTTTCTTTTGAGAATCGCCTCCATTTACAATCCTTCGCCACCCAAGTTTATCAACATTTCAATCAAAAATTTTTTTCATTTGTGCATTTTAAGCATTTTTTACTCAACTCATTTCCTTCCTCTTTATGTCCCATTTAACCAAGTGTGCCCATTTACCCTACTTTCCAATTCCCACCCATTCATCCTCATTCATTCCTTTACTCAACGCTATACATTCGAATATTAGGTGATGGATATATTAAGATCAAGGGTTAAATTTTGTGTCTATCAAAGAAATAGGCTATAGGCTCAACTTGGCTAACTAGGAATTTCAATATCATCATTAGGTAACCAAAAGGCTTGAAGGGCTAACAAAAATGGCCTTTAATCACCTTCACACCGTCGCATACAACATGTGGCCTTGACAGATACCCAAGCAAGTTCTAGAATTTTAACGACATGAATGATACACTCAAATCACAACAAGATGCAAGAAGATATAAGCGAAAAAAGGCTCAAAAGCTCACAGGCTTGCAATTATGTAATTCAAAGCATCAAACCAAGTTTTCCATATCAACATGCTCAATGTCATCTATTCAAGGCTCAATCAACTCGTAACTAACATCCAATCCTAACAATATGAATTTTCAATCAACACACAACAACAAGGTGCAACATGCCCGGTCAACTCACTCTCTAACCACTACGAAAGCAATAGACGTGCTAAAGCTATAAACGTGCTCTAATGCAAATGCAACCTAGAATGCTCTAATGCAACTATATGAAACACAAAATGCATGAATAAATTTTTTTTTTCGTATCCACACTCTTCATGTATTAAAATCCTATCTCTCCCCCCAAACTTGAATGAAATTATAGTGTCCTAAGGGGAAAAATAGAATTTCAATAACGAAAAGTGGGGATATACCCAATCATCTGCGGCGGTGGTGGGAAGTGGCCTTGAGAAATATGCCACATTAGTAGGCGTTGGAGCACTTGCCACGTCTCCTCGTAACGCCGATCGGATCGCTCATTTGAACGCGAGAAAATCAGCCCTATGTTGCCTCAAATCCTCTCCTTGCTGCAAAAACTCTTCTCCTTGCCGACGCAAATCCTCCCCAAACGCAAATAACATGTCTTGAAAATCGATGCCGCTACCGTCCTCCAAGATGAGAGGGGACCGGGACGATCCCCGCTTTGAGAATGTCGGGGGTAATCGCCTCTATGTGAGGACTCGGGTATATCATACCCAATTTGGGGGTGATGAGGTTCCATCCCCATTTCGCGTCCATGTATCTCATCCTCCTCCGCCACCATATCCTCCTCATCCAAGAAACCTTCAACTCTGCGCTTCTTTCTTGCCTTTATAGCCTCGGTAATTCGGTTATGTGCGTCAGAGTTCATTAGGAAGTTGGTGGTGTCCATCAATGTATCAACTGTGGTGTATGGTGGGTTAGGCAATGGAAATGCAGCACCTTTCTTTTGCAGAAGTACCAATGTGTTGTCTTCGTGTGCAATGAACCTCATTAACCCGAGTGTTGCCTGGGATAGGCTCCAAGCTTCGGAAATCGACATTGAAATGCCGGGCAATAGGGGTAATGAGGCCCCCTATAGAAATCGTACCCCCTTCCCGCCTAGCTAACTGTTCGATTTACTCGGCAAAATTGACGGCGGTGTTGTAGGGGTGTTTGTGACCATACACCGAGAGGAGATTAAGCTCCTTAGTCGTCATCCCTCCAATATTTTCTCGGCGAACACGAGAGGATGCGATCCACGCGTTGTATATACTGGAAAACTGGATTCCGGATCCAAGAGGCTTTTGCGGTCCGCACGGCATACAACATTGGCCCCGCTTGTGGTGTTTCCACAAGAATTCTCCAAAAGTTGTATTGATCATAATGGGGCATCGGGCGAGTACGAGCGTTTGTTGGGACCTCAAAAATGGTGCTCAATTGGGTCATAGACAGTTGTCTACGAACATTCCCCAACTGAAATTTTATCATATACGGTTCAAAGGTCCCGCTTGTTTGAGTACATCCACGGTACTCAAAAACTCCAATGTGTATCTTTTAAATGTCGGCCACCTTCGGCTCATGAAGTTCGTCCATCCAACCTTTGCGAAAAGACTCCACACGTCCTCATGTATCCCCAAAGTTTGGGTACAATCATCGTCGGCATAGCGGGATGGAGCTATTTGGCGACTGATCAAGCGATTCCATCGCTCAAGATCATCGGCATTTGTCAAGTTAACCCCATATGCCTGCGGGTCACTGTTTTGGTCGACCTGCGGCGGTGCCACGTCGCGTTGTGCCGCCCGCGTGCACGTCTCCTTCCACCCAGGGGTTTCTTTGCTCGTCCATGAAGGATTTGTACCTGAAATACATTCCATTAGCATCCCAATATCATCAATGGCAACAACAAAGTAGGGGATTAAAGCTAACATATTAGGTGATGCAAATTCACTTGCCCACGTTACTTTGATCGATCAACTACCCCAACCAAGCAAAAATTATGGCCATTCTAGACAAGTATTAGCTTAAACAATCATTGGCCATGCTGTATTCATCAGCAATTCATCCTAAATCTCTTCAATTACACAAGCCCACAAGGTGTTTGATAATTTGCCTCAAAGAATAATTCACACAATTCATAGCAAAAATATCAAAATAAGCACCTATCATGATCCCTAATACATAATAGAACATGAATTCGCAAGGAGAAATGGTGTTCTTACCGGAATTCTCTAAGTTAAACTCGAAGTAGATGATGTGAACCCTAGGTGCTTTTGCTCACAATTATTCAAGCAATATTCGAATTCGATGTAAAGTGAAGTTCAATTGTGATGGGGAAGGGATTATGTGGACGAATTTGAGTGAAAACTTGGAGAAATTTCGAAAACAAGGGAGGATTAGGGAGGGGCGCGCGATTTGGAGAGTTTGAATATGAAGAACAGTTTTAAAACTGTCAAATTTATCCCCCTTCTGCAGGGCGCACGGGTGGTGCGTCGAAGCACGGGCTACCCGTGCGCCACCCCGGCAAATTCCTGAACTCTCTGCAGGGCGCACGGGTGGTGTTCCAACGCACGGGCTACCCGTGCGCACCTGTACAACAATTTAGGTTTTTTTTTTAAATAAAAACACACAAAAATGAAACAAAAACACACAAATCACACTCGTTAATAAAAACACGCATGTCAAATCACTCCAATCACACAAAATTGAAACTAAACACATAAAAAAATTGAAAGTCACACGAAAAACCGTTGGGTTTCCTCCCAACAAGCGCTATATTTAACGTCTTTAGCTTGACGCCTGTTTTGTTAAATTACGGGTCGCGCAAGGTGGTGGATGTCACCTCCTCTTGATTCCCTCGGTGGAAATAGTGCTTAATCCGTTGGCCGTTTACCATGAAAGTCTCGCCTTCTTTTGTCAACAATTCTACAATCCCAGGTGGATTCAACACTTTCTTTATCACGAATGGCCCCGACCACTTAGACTTGAGTTTTCCCGGGAAAAATTTAAGGCGTGAATTGTATAGGAGCACCGGTTCTCCCGGTAAAAACTCTCTTTTCTTGATCATCTTATCATGCCACCTCTTGGTTCTTTCCTTGTAAATTCGGGAATTTTCGTAAGCTTCATCCCGAAACTCTTCCATCTGATTCAAATGGAGTAACCTTTCCTCGTCGGCTTTAAAAATCCGATTTAGTTTCTTGACCGCCCAAAATGCTTTGTGCTCCAATTCTACTGGCAAATGGCACGACTTACCAAAGACAAGTTGATATGGAGATGTGCCCAAGGCGTCTTATATGCAGTCCGGTATGCCCATAAAGCGTCATCCAATTTTAACGCCCAATCTTTTCGGTTAATGTGCACCGTCTTTTCAAGGATTTGTTTGATCTCCCTGTTAGCCACTTCTGCTTGTCCATTGGCTTGTGGATGATATGCTAATGCAACTTTATGTTTGACTCCATATTTTGCTAACAAGTTGCTCATCAATTTGTTTACAAAATGCGACCCTCCATCACTAATTAAAGCTTTTGGAGTGCCGAATCTAGTAAAGATGTTTTTCTTAAGGAATCGCATTACAACTTGAGCATCATTTGTTTTGAAAGGAAATGCCTCTACCCAACGGGATACATACTCCACCGCAAGTAGAATATATTGATAACCCAAGATGATGGAAACGGGCCCATAAAATCAATCCCCCACACATCGAACAACTCCACTTCAATTACATTGGTCATTCGCATCTCGTGCTTCCTTGAAATGTTTCCCATTCGCTGACACCTGTCACATTGTTGCACAAACAAATAACAATCATTAAATAAAGTGGGCCAATATAGCCCACTTTGCAATACCTTCATTTGCGGTGCGAATGGGACCAAAATGTCCGCCGGATGGTGAAGAGTGACATTTGTTGTAGGACTCCTCCCATTCTTCTTGAGGCACATCTCCTTATGATTTTGTCCGCGCACCTCTTAAAGAGTAGGGGTCATCCCACATGTAGAACTTTACATCATGTAAGAATTTCTTCTTTTTGATACGGTGATAGATCCGGAGGTAGAACTTTGGCGGCACCAAGTAGTTGACAAAGTCCGCATACCATGGGAACTTTGCCTCAAGCATGAGTAATCTTTCATCAGAAACTCCTCTTTGATCAATCCTGTACCTCCTTTTGCTCTCTCTTGATTTTCTAATCGAGACGGATGGTCTACTACCACGTTCTCGCATCCTTTCCGGTCCTTGATTTCCACATCAAACTCTTGCAATAATAAGATCCATCGAATCAACCTCGGTTTCGCATCCTTCTTGTCAAAGAGGTATTTGATAGCCGCATGGCCGGTATGCACTGTCGTCTTCGTCCCGATCAAGTAAGATCGAATTTATCGAATGCGAAAACAATCGCCAACATCTCTTTCTCGGTTGTGGTATAATTCATTTGAGCACCGTCCCAACGTTCGACTTGCATAGTAGATGGATCGAACAATTTTTCCCTCTTTTGACCGAGAACGCCCCAACCGCAAAGTCGCTTGCATGACACATTAGCTCAAATGGTTGACTCCAATGCGGGGCGGCGAGTATAGGTGCGGTCACCAATGCTATCTTCAACGCGTTTGAACGCCCGCAAACATTCATTGGAAAAAATGAAAGCGACATCTTTTTCTAGCAATTGGCTCAAGGGCTTAGAAATTTTAGAAAAGTCACGGATAAACCTTCAGTAAAATCCGGCATGGCCCAAGAAGCTCGAAATGGCTTTCTCGTTTGTGGGAGGTCGTAACTTCTCAATTGCTACAATCTTTGCCCGATCAACTTCCAAACTGCGGAAGAGACTCGATGACCAAGTACAATGCCATCGCGTACCATAAAATGGCACTTTTCCCAGTTTAGTACTAGATTGGTCTCTTCACATCGCTGCAAAACTAGGGAAAGATTGTGAAGACAAATATCAAAAGAATCACCAAACGCAGAGAAATCATCCATAAACACCTCCATAACTTATTCAATAAGATCGTGAAATATAGCCATCATACAACGTTGGAAAGTGGCAGGTGCATTACATAAACCAAATGGCATGCAGCAAAATGCAAATGTGCCATACGGACATGTAAATGTTGTTTTCTCTTGGTCTCCCGGCGCAATCATGATTTGATTGTACCCAGAATAACCATCTAAAAACTAATAATAATCATAACCTGCAAGACGATCCAACATCATATCGATAAAAGGAAGGGGGAAGTGATCTTTTCGAGTGGCATCATTAAGTTTTCTATAATCAATACATATTCGCCACCACAACAATTCTAGTAGCAATTTGTTCCTCATTTTCATTTTTTACCACCTTTATTACCCCCTTTTTTCGGCACCACTTGTCTAGGACTCACCCATGAACTATCGGATATCGCATAAATGATCCCGGCATCCAACCATTTCAACACTTGCTTCCTAACCACATCTTGCATAATAGGGTTTAGTCGTCTTTGGTTTTGCACTGATGGTTTATAAACATCTTCCATCCGAATTTTATGCATCACAATGGATGGACTTATGCCTTTTAAATCAGTTATAGACCATCCTAGTGCCGACTTATGTTTTCGTAAAACCCTTAACAGTTTATCAAGTTGGGTAGGAGTGAGAAGAGATGAAACGATTACCGGATTTGCATTATTTGCCCCTAGGAATTCATATTTGAGGTGTTCAGGTAATTGCTTGAGTTTCGGAGGTGGTGTTGTCATTTCAGTCTCACGCACGGGCTGCCCATGCGCCGGCGCACGGCCCGTGTGCACTTCAGAGAGTTCAACTCGTCTCTTTGCATCACGCACGGGCAACCCGTGCGTGGACGCATGGGTGTGCGTTCCTTTAAGTTCGGCTCCCTTATTTCTGGCTTTGCGTTCTCGCCTCTTGCGCTATTAGGTAGTTCCTGCATATGATCTAAGGCACAAACATAGTCGTACAAATCTTGGTTATCAAAATTAAGTACAACACTCGACATTGAGCACGAGTGGGTTAGACCAAATTCCAAATCATTTGTAGACAATGTATAATCAACATAATCCTCAATGCATGAACTAACTATATCCAAAAAATTACAATTCTCTACCGAGTCATGAAATTTCATTGCCTTATATATAGAAAATAAAACATGCTCATCATTAACACGTAATGTGAGCTCCCCTTTTGCACATCTATTAAGGCTTTACCCGTTGCTAAGAAAGGGCGTTCAAGTATCGATGGAACGCCTCGATCTTCTTCCATATCCAAAACCAAGAAATCCACGGGGAATATAAATTTATCAACTTTTACCAAGACGTCTTCAATAATTCCCCTTGGATACGTAAGTGATCGATGCAAGTTGCAATGTCACCGTAGTTGGTTTCACGTCGCCTAATCCAAGTTTCTGAAAATGGACAAAGTCATCAAATTAATACTTGCCCCAAATCACATAACGCTTTATTAAAGAAATTACCACCAATAGCACAAGGGATAGTGAAACTCCCGAATCTTTAAGTTTTGTGGTAGCTTCCTTTGGATAATTGCACTACATTCTTCCGTCAAATTCACTATTTCAAAGCTTGTCATCTTCCGCTTTTTTGACATAACATCCTTAAGAAATTTAGCATAGTTCGGCATCTGTTCTAGTGCGTCTGCAAAAGGAATGTTAATGTGCAATTTCTTAAATATATCAAGGAATTTGGCAAATTGATCATCAAGCTTTTTCTTTTGAAATCTTTGAGGAAATGGAAGAGATATAGGCAACTTAGATATATTCGAGTTAGATGATGATTTTAGCTTCTCAAATTTGTTTGTTCCTCTTTGTTCTCTTCTTTCCAATTTTCTTCAATATCATCCTTCATCATGGATTCTCCTGCTTCCGGCCTAGATGCTTCATCTGAAAGTTTCAGATTCCCAGATTTTTCTTTAGGCCCCTCATATTCCGTACCGCTTCGTAAACGAATCGCCTTGCATTGTTCCTTAGGATTCATTTCCGTATTACTTGGAAATTGACCCTTTTGATGTTGACCACCCACAATTGTAGCCAATTGACCCATTTGATTCTCCAGATTCTTTATCGAGCTTGTCACTTGTTGTTCTAACTTATCCATCCGAAGGTCTTGCTTAGCGAGGCGGCTCCTCGTGTCATTCATGAAAGCATTAGATTGATTTATGAAGGATGTGAGTGCATCTTCCAACGACGATTTGCCTTCCCCATTTCCGCCTCCACTTGAAGCATTAAATCCCGACGGAGGTTGTGACAAATTCTTTGTATTTGCATAGGAAAAATTTTCATGATTTCTCAACCCTGGATGGTAGTGCGTTAGGTTTGAATTATTCCGAAAATTGTTGAAATTCCGGTTATTCACATAATTTACCTCTTTCATCAGATATAGAAGAGCTTCACTACCCGTGCTCGTGCCTGCTTCTGGCCCCTTCGTAAATACACTCAATTGAGTTGTCAAAGCCGCTACTTGTGCCGTCAATGTTTTAATAGGATCGAATCCGAGATTTCGCAACTCGTTGTACATTGGATCTTTCGGATGGCCACTTTGTAATGTTCATGGCCATTTCTCAAGAAGGTTCAAGGCATCTTGTGGAAACCTTGCCAGCAATGCTCCTCCCGCTGCGGCATCTAGAAAGGCCCTCGTTTGTCCCATTAAACCATTGTAGAAGAAGCATAACTGTTGATCCTCTAGAAACCCATGTTGTGGACATCTACGTAACAAATCCCGAAACCTTTCCCAAGCCTCATACAAAGGCTCGAGTCGAACTCGTCGGAATTGAGTAATCTCGCTTTTGAGCCGCAAAGTTTTGCTCGGTGGAAAGAATTTAAACAAGAACTTTTGGCTCAGTTCGTCCCATGTGCTTACACTGCCTTGCGTCAAAGTACCCAACCAATTTCTCGCCTTATCCCTTAAAGAAAATGGAAACAGGCGCAATCTTATGGCGTCATCCTAGACTCCGTTCATTTTGATCGTATTGCATATTTGGATAAAATGCGCAAGGTGAGAGTTAGGATCTTCAGTTGCAAACCCCCCAGACTGATTCTGTTGCACCATATTGATTAGTGTCGGTTTGAGCTCGAAATTGTTGGCATTGATAGGAATATGGGCAATACCACCGTAATTACGATTCGTTTGTGGTCGAAAGTAATCATGAATGGCTTGCTGTTGAACCGATATCGGTAACTCGTTCCCACCATTGTTTGCCGGTATTGGTAACTCATTCAAATCCCTCATTATCGGATTGTGTTGTCTTTCAGCCCGTCTAGTGGTAGCACTGATTCTTCTCACGAAAGCCTCAACTTCCGGTATGAGCGGTATTAAGTCCCCCCTCCTAGAGCGCGTGTTCATGCACTACCTGGACCAAACTAAAAGAAACAAGCCAAATAATGTGGAATTAAAGTCACACTAAAATTAAAAAAAATAAAAAGAATGTCTAAATTAAGAATAATTCTATCTATCGCAATATTAGCACCATAAATTGTATTAGTCCTCGGCAACGGCGCCAAAAACTTGTTCGCCTTATTTTTAGCTTCACCGCAAGTGTACGGTGTAGTTTATAGAATAGAGTAGCAAGGTCGTATCCACGGAGACTAATAAATTAATATGCTAAGTATTGATCCAAGATAGTCTTATTTTTATTTAGACGATCGAAATTTGATGATTGTTGTATTGAGATTAAGACAATTTAAATCACTAACGCACAAGATTACGAAAACTCAAATGAAAGGAGTATCAAGATAATATAATGGATTTTCGAGTTAAGGTTTCGATTAATAATCCTCTTGTTGTCCGGTTTAATCAAGCCACGTTATTATCAATAGAGATAAATACACTTACCCATCCGAACTATGCTGATTTTTACACTTTACCCTCCAAACTTTACCTCGTGACACTTTGCCCCCTGAACTATGAAAATCGTTACACTTTACCCTATATAGACAATTTTGCCCCTAGGTTTTATTCTTTTTAAAACAATAGTTCAAGTTATCCCTTTAAACTCTATTTTGTGGCAATCTACTACATAGTAATAAATTTATTGCATTAATCATTAATCATGAAAATTTTACTCCATAAACAATTTGCTTTCGGACTTTTCTTAGAAATAAGAACCCGATTTTTTACAGAACTTGTTTTGTTCGTGGCATTGTTACACCTACTTAGATCCGATCTCTATTCGAGGTTTTAAATGGATCATGTCGGGTTTCCGGCTATAAACTCAACAAGACATACTTTTATCCATTTTATTTCAACTATTTATCCGTATATAAATTGGGTCTTTAGACTGAAAATAGAAATAGTCCATTACGACCATATCGGGCCCAACATGCTTCCGTAAAATTAATAAATCCCTTTAAATTCATACCTCTTTTGACCGAAACGATCTCACGGGTTAAGTGGTTCGCAACGCCACCAATCGGAAAATTACGCCCCGGATCGTTTGACAAACGACTCCTCACTGTTCAACCTCACCCTCGGGAAGATGATCTTCAAGTTATCCGACTCCTTCAGAAACCGCTCAGCACAGCCTTGGTTCGTTTCCTACTCCAAGGCGTAAAGTAATTCTTCAAAGGGGATGAATTAATAGAACATTATGAACACATGTTGAAGCGGAAAGCCTCTTTTTATTAAGAACTTATAGAAATATTTATTACATTAGTAATCTCCTTTTGGGAGGAGAATACTGGTTTAGCCTCTCATAGATGAGGCTTGCACTCAAAAACACATAAAATTTGAAACCTAAAAACACTCAAAAATATTACAAATTTTTCACTCGGACTTTATTATAAGAAAACTAAGGAAAATGTTCGATGTCCCGACTTCCTTCAAATCCTTCATTTTATAGAGGTAAGTCCTGGACTTCAAAGGTGGACTTCAAATCTTGGCGATATATATGACATCATCACTTACGTCATATCCCACATTATTGCCTCGCCACCGGTTTTCTTTTTCTCTGCGTGACTCACCCATGTGATGTTTGTCGGGAATCTTTTAAAAATTTGGTTTACGTGGTCCCCGAGATAACGCGTTTTGTGAGTGGGCCCTTATCCTTTCCAAACGCATGATCTTGTCGGTCGGGTTTGGGTCGAATCCTTTCCCAAACTCGGGTTCCTTTTGTTCGGGGGCATGCTTGATAGATCCGGTCGACCCAACGGCCAACATGCGCCATGTTACGAGAATTTCGGTAAGTTTCTTTGCTTGCTAAATCTTGTTTTCCCAGAATTCTTCTTTTGGTCTCGAAGAGTTCTTATGCAAACCCCGTGGTTGATCCAATCGCGAATTCAAAAGGAAAGATCCATTTGCCGACTGGAAGAACTTGAATGGATATTTGACTTTGTCCATTTGATTAGACAAACCCAAAGACCCCATCTCGCCTGCGGTAGAAGCTTCGTCTTGAAAAATGCTCCTACTAACATCAGTCCGTCTTCCTGAAGCCGCCTTAATATATTTTAAAGCATTTCCATCCGGTCTTCTTAGCTTGATGAAATGAAAAGCTTCATTAAAGCCTTTCTTTCTTTGGTTCGGGGCGCACCGATAAAATACAATTCCAAAATATCTCCTCTCGGCCAAGTGTGGATTATTGGCCCAGTCTCGTAAACCGCTTCCCAATCCATTTCGGTAATTTTGAGATTTACGGGAATCCTGTGACACGGTATAGATTGAAGCTAAGGCTCCAAAAGTATACCATTCTGTACTTCATTTGGATGACTTCCTGGTTTCATCCAAACTCGGGATACTTGCACGAGATATCAACCATTGTTTTCTCCGGGTTAATACCTTGTCTTGTAACTAGTTTCTCCCATTGCCTCGATATACACGCATAGGAGAAATCTTAATCTCGTCGGTTTGAATCTTAGATTTGCCTGTACGTGGCCTAAGATTCAACTCTCCCTCTTTTACCCCGAGGTCTTTGGGTTGACTTGAAGACTCGGGTTGTGACACCGGAGCTTCAACATTCGTTCTGATTTGTACACCCTCGGGATGCATCACCCGCAACACTTGTGATTATTGTACTTGAATCCATAACCTCCGGGTTAGAGCCCCGTACTCTCTCGGCCCCTTTTTGCACCGTAGGAGATGCGGCTGGAAGAGAGGCCCTTGCGGCGCTAAGAACAATTGTCCTTGAGCGAACGGCATGCTCGTATTTGACTAGAAACGGATTGGTCACTGTTGAAATCGTCGGCCAAAGAATTCGCATTGAGACATAATGTCCCAAAATCTCGTTCTAGACTCTCCAGGTTTTCCCGAGATGTCTTACTCGTTTAAGGACCTCGTCAACAACGCGTCCTTCCATCTCATGTCAAGAAATGCGCAAGAATATTTTCATGAGATTTTATAATGACAATATCATAATCATAATATTGACATTCACTTGCCATCTAAGTAATCGAGCCTTTTCTCGGTTTTGATTCAATTTTGTTTTTCGAAAAGCCTTGACACTTGAATTATCAATTTTTAAAGTAAACTTTTTAGCCAAGAAAAAATAGAGGCCATTTTTTAAAAGCCTTTCATTCGCAAAGAATTCTTTCTCGTTAATATGCCACCGAGTTGCTTCACTAGGGGTGAATAAACCGCTGCAGATATCGCATGGCACTTCCTCGTTTGGTGTGACTTTCGTAAGAACCGCTGGCGCCCACCAATCATCAATCATGCATCCGTGTAAAGAACCGCATTCGTCCTCGTTTTGGGGAATTGCAAGCTTTGGAAGCTTTTTACAAACTTCTTTAAGTTGCTTAATTCCTTCTTGATGTTCATCTCCCCATTTGAATATCGTGCATCTTTTTTAAGCAATGGGCTAAACACCTTTCTCGTAGTATGCTAGATTGTTAATAAACATTCCAAAGAAAATTAACAACTCCAAGAAAACTCAAGTTGCTTCTTGTCTTTTAGTGTATCCGGAAATTCTGTATCTTTTCCACAATATGATTACGTAGAATAATTCCCGATTCATCGATTTCAATTCCGAGGAATTCAATCTGTCTTTGTTGCGATTACGCCTTCTTTTCCGAAAGCACTAATCCTTCTTTGTGACAAACATCCAAAATATTTCCAAATGTTTGAGATGCTCCTTCATGTTCTTTGATGCGATTAGAATGTCGTCGATATACACGAACATGAAATCAAATAATCTTTGAAAAGATTATCCATCTTTCTTTGATATATCCGGGGTGCGTTAGCCAATCCCATAGGCATCACGTTCCAAATATAGTGTCCCTGTGGTGTAGAGAAAGTCAGAAACTTCTTACTTTCTTCCTCCATCTTAATCTGGTAGAATCCGGACTTGCAATCGAACTTTGAGAATATCTTGGCACCTTTGATACGATTAACCGGATGTTCTCTCGCTTGGGATATAGTATCCGTCGAACTCCAAAATGTTATTAATCCCTTTGTAATTAATAACAAGTCTTGGCTTTCCTCTTTTGATTTCTCCATGGTTTCGACTAAGAATCTGGATCAGCAGTATGGAGAAACTCCTGGTGAAATTGACTTAAGGTCAAGATGTTCCTTAAGTATCTTTTGCATATCCTCACGATCTTCTTGGTTCATAAGGATTGGTTTGAATCTTACGAACTCATACTCCTTTCCAGGTTTGACCTTTAAGGAAGCTTTAAGCTCGTTCTTATCCCACCAAGCCAAAGGATCTTCATTGTAATTCCTTTGGATCTTCTTCTTGATATCCTCGAGTGATATTTGTTCCTCTATGGTTACATTACTCGTGGATTCTCCATTAGACTCATCCATAATTCTCGCAATGGCTTCTAGAGTGACTCGTGCTTCTCCTTGTACTCGAATGAATACAAGTTATTATCCCATATCTTCGATCCTTACGGATGGAACCAAATTGTCTATAGGATAATAAAGCTTCACCAAATTTCCTTCGATCCGCCATTTTTGGATTGCGAAGTTTGGCCTCATCACCACGCTTTTGCCGAAAATTAATGGGCATTTTTCGTAAAATGCTTCCCGCCGTCTCTGGACAATAATCTTATGATCACATAAGGTTGTGAAAATAAGTCTTCTCGTCTCGTTCTCTTGTGTGAACCGCTTGAATGTTTGTAGGAAATTGTTTCCCAACAAAATATCTCGCACTTTTTGTATCATGGAAATAGATTGGTGGCGTCTTTACTTTGTACCAAGGGGTACCGCCCGCTCCTCCGATCATTATTTTTGCTTGTTTAATTCCCCCTTAAGGATAAGAATCCTTTTAGAGAAATCTCTTCCTGCAATAGGCTGGTAAATCTTCTCCAATTTCTTTAGGAAAAACATCCAAACCAAGAGACATATTCCTAACACTGAATCAATATAGGCGGCGAAATACTCGGCCTTGTATTCGACATATAACATTCCAATAGAAATGTATATAGAGAATGGACTAGTGGTCATCGATTCTCGTATCTTTTATTAGCCACTCGTGAACTCCATTCCGTCTTGTAATCTTTCCCAAGGTTTATGCTCCTCAAGAAATTCAATTCCCGGTATTAATTGTTCTCGGATCTTTCCCGCAACTCCCGTGATAGTAAGCTCAATTTCTCATATCTTCAGGCTTCCTTGATACCTTCCAACGATTGGTTGTTGGAGATAATATAAAACATCACAAGGAAAAATGTTATCCTTTTGAGTGATGTCGAATATTACTTCAACCTCTCGCCATCCTTCGACATTTCGGCTCTCTCTCTTTTTTAAAAACATCGGGGATGCGCCGAATCGTACTTGGTCTCCTTTCTTCCCAACGGCCGCTACTCAACATTCTCGCTTCTTTGGAAAGACATCCTTCTAGGCTCAACTCTAAGACTCATTGGTTGATCTTGAATTATCATATCAATCTCCTTAATAGTTGGAGATTCAATGATTTCTCGTAACACCACCCTGCAAAGTCCTCAAAGATTCTTGGGACTTCAATAAATTCCTTTCTCAAGAATACTTCGGAATGATGGGTATTCGAGAGAGCATAGGAAATCTTGTATGTGATCGAGTAAGGCTGTTTCCTTCTTTCATCAAATCGACTCTTTTGAAATCTTGATGAAGGGTTAGGACTCTCTTCAAATCTCGATCTCCCAAATTGTATGCAATTCTAGGATAGACATTAAATGCCAATTTCCTGCATACAAATTTCTCAGAATCGCTCCAAGGCATGAATCCTTGAGATGCGAGATTCTCTTGTCAAAGATAGCGAGATTGAGAGGCGAATTTATTCCTTCTTTGAATGTTGCTTTAATAATTACTCTTATGGCTACGATATGAATCCATGAGAGTGTATTTGCAACTTCTCTTTTAACTTTGCTTTTGATCTCTTGTATTTCTCTAATAGGGACCAACTCGCATCTCGATCGGTTACCGGTAAACTCCATTGGAATAGCTAATTCTCCGGTTGTTACCCTGTGGATAATTTGGTGTTTTCTGTTACGAAATCCAATTTTATCCAATGCTTTTTCCATAGCTCCGATCGTAAATCCATCATAGACTTGAAGTTTTGGATCTTCCTTCATGATTCTCATAAGAGTCTTATGAGAAATCGTCGTGTGAGAGAGGAATCCCGACATATCCTCTCTCGATCGTCTGCTGTTGAAGAATTTCTTCTTCACTCCGGTTCTCGAGCCGGAGTCACTTCCATCATCGAATAGATCTCTTCTTCATAGATGTTTTCATCTCGAGGGAATATCCTCGAATTGATACACCCGTATTAAATCCCGATAATAGAGAGCTTCTTCGATTTCTCGGTGTGGCCTCGAACTGTCGACTCCTCGTTTTTGATTGTCCGGGCAATCCGTTGAGATATGCCCTCTTGCTCCGCATGTCCAAAGAATTACAGTCTTTGAAACTTTCATTAGCTCTTGTGTGAGCATGCCTCGAAAGTTCTTCTCCCTGGATTTCTGCGGTACTTGCTTGATTAGAACCTGATGATGAGCTCTACTCCCGCTTGGTGCGGCCTTTGTCCCGATTTATAACTTCGGGCTTTTTGTTTTGACTTAACCTTCTAGGTCTCCATGAAGACCTGCTTTTTTGTTGTTGCTTCCTCGGCGGTATGGATGGCTTCTCTCCTTCTTCTTGTGCCGCCTTGGTTGACCTCCCACAACCGTTGGGATATCATTATCCACGCAACATAGAGGAACGGCTTTGTTAATTCCTCTTAATCTCTTGTAATTTCTCGTGCGAGCGCTTGATAGCACCATTCGGATAACTTGGCCTTTAGGAAAGACATTTTTCCGCCACGCTTTCTACTTCAGCTCCACCCTTGTATTCCCCGATAAGCATTTCTCTCCGGGGACTCGGAATCTTGGCAAAGAATAGTCATGCAGCCTTCTTTTTCCTCAATCTTGATTTCCACCGGTATTCGGTAAACAACTTGATATATTCGTCAATATGACAAATATCCAAGAACTCAAGGCTATAAAGGGCTTGTTTATATCTCTCTTCTTTTTTCATCCTCTAATCCTCGAAATAACCTGTGATGAACCGGATTTTGAATAGTTTTGCCATACCATCGACAATTCATTTAAGTGATTCCCCGATGTGACCGAACTTTTCGTACTAGCATCGGTCATATCCCCAGTAATCTTCACCGATCCTTCAAGACTCATTTCAAGTAGTAAAATGAATGAATCCTTTGTAAGATCGAGGGTTCTCTCATTTGAAATTCTCATAGTCAAGCCCATTCATCAATGAGAACTTCTCTTTTTTTAAAATGAATGTCCGTTTTAACATCCACCCATACGGATGTATTGGGTCGAGGTGCGATCTTCCATAAGGCGTATGATAAACATTCACCTTTTCCGTAGGTTGTCTAGTTCTGCAAGAGGTTTCGACCTCCTGTCCCCGAAAGTGGATCACTCCCTGGGCCGGTTGAAATCCCCAAGATGTGGCATCCTCTCGTCCCGAGCTCCATGATGTGAACCCGTATTTCTTCGACGTTAGGATTAATCGGTGGCGGTGGTGGAGGAATTGGTCTACCTTGTGGGTCATAGGTAACCAAAGCCGATTCTCACTGCGTTCATCTTTAAATCTACAATACCTAATCCCGCGAAGGATTCTCACAGTCATGTAGATCTTTAAGATTCATCTTTTCAATATCCATCTTTTTTTAATTTTTGATGGATTTTCCTTTGATTAGAGCAATGAGCTTTTCCTCATCCGTCAATTTTCGTATGACTTCGGTTGGTTTCCCCTTTTGGTGTAAATAGTCTACGTCCCAAAATCAATACGTTTCTTTCCTCCGGATGAACTTGGCCTCGTCCTCCAGGTTCTTGACTCGTTTATGAATATCATGAAGGAGTTCAAGAGTTTCTTCCCGATATTTCACCATCGTTTCCATCCGTTCGATCTCGATGAACTTGTATCTTGGTAGATGAATATGGCGGTTGCCATAATTCTCGCACCGCCTTTCTTCGATTTCTCTAAGATCTTCGAGATCTTAGATTTGTCTGGGAAGTATCTCGTTCCACTCTGGTACTCCATCGGAATCATTATTCGATGGGAATTTTCATGAACCGTTTCTTGAAGGTTCATCAAGTGAATATATAGATCCGGTTAAGCATCCAGAATCGCCTATAATATTCTGCCGCATTTTGCATTGCCTTAAGGTTTCCCCCCGGCTCGCTTCTTTTTCTTCATGTTGGTATTCCCAATATGAAACCTGGTCAAGGTGTTCTTGTGCATACATCGTCAATATTTGACGATATGTCCTGTAAGGGGTACATCTCGGACATCGGTCCGGATCCATATACTCGGAGTAAATTCTCCTCATCAATTGTTAATTACATAAATATAATAAATTTAACTAAAATTTCTTAATAAACCTAGGCTCTGATACCATTTTCGAGGATCGCAAGACCATGAGGAGTAAATATAGATCATACAATAAAATTTATGGCATAGGTGGTAAAGTGCAACATCTTTGAAGTTTAGAGGGTAAACTGTAACACAACTTTCATATAGCTAGGGGTAAATCTGTAATTTAAGGCAAAGTGTAAGATTTTGCATAGTTGGGAGGGTTAAGTGTAATGATTAAAAGTTCGTATGGTTAAGTGTAAAACTTCGAATAGTTTGGGGGGTTGAATGTTTTTATCCCTTATCAATATTCCTATAAGACGATCACAAAGCTATTTTATCCTTCCTCTCGAGACGCATATAAAACGTAGATCGAAATACTCATGCTAGCATCTCTACTCAACATGAAGCATTCAACTCCCAAAAGCATAAAAGATCAATTGTCCTCACAAATATTTACAAACCTCTCGATTCATGCAAATATTTATGTCGCGTATTCAAGATCTAATATTGAAACTCATCTCTCGAATTATGAATCAATATATCAAACAAGTTAAATCATTGATCAAGTGATAAAACAAGAATAAGCTCAAAATACTCAAATAGGCTTCAAGATAATAACTTCAACTAAGATTAAAACATCCAACAAGAGTTCATTAATCTACTTCCAAAACCCGGAAATCTCTTGAGTTTAGTTACACATGATTAAACAACTTATAAACAAAGTGTTCAAAGTCATTACAAATGAAAATGAAAGATTGAAACTAAAAGAGAAGCAAGAAAAACTTAGGAACATCGACAATCTCTCGATATATCTCCGTTTTTCAAGCTCCGATGCAACCCGATTGTCTCTTTGATGTCTCCTTCCAAGAGTTGACCCTTGTCTTGTGTTGTAGATCCCAAAAATGCCAGAATATCCTTGTGTGCGCCCCAAAAGCCTTTTTATACCCACCATCAAGTTTAGGGCTTAATGTCATAGATTATGGGATTCAGTAGCCAGACGCACGGGTGGTGCGTCGGAGCACGGGTTACCCGTGCGCCACTCTCTACTCGAAATTATCCAACTCTCTCGTAGGGCGCACGGGTGGTGCGTCGAGCACGGCCTACCCATGTGCCACTCCGGTGAAATACTCCAACCCTCTCGTAGGGCCTTGCGGGTCATGCGTCGACGCATGGGCTACTCGTGCATCATGTCAAAGCTTTGCCTCCAGCTCGATTACATTTATACAGGGGTGCACGGGTGGTGTCCGAGGCACGCCAACCCGTGTGCCTCTTGTCTCTTCCGTAGACGCTCAATTTTCGCTCTTTTAGGTTTCACTTTTCGTATATCCACTCAAATCTCCGTGTTTCCACTTTGCTTTCCTCGTATTCGTATTCAATTAGCTTCAAATATCATGAAATTCCTACAAAATAAGCAAAGTGTAATATCTTTTCCACAAGGAGTGAATATGTAACATTTAACGCGAGTATATGCATGTTTACCCATCATTATAGCTCGAAATACGCCTCAAAATACATGCAAAACTCACGCCTATCACTGAGTCCAAGGAGTAGCTAGCTGTGTGACCGAAGTTGGCTCGGACTGTTACCATTTCTAACCAAGTCAAGTTACATTAGTGGATTCCTCCAGGGGTTGGTGAACAGTGGATTAGAGGAATTACCCCATCCTCGAGATACTATAATTACTTGTGTCTATTTACTTTCAGCACACTTACTTTTCTGCATTATATTTATATATGTTGATTGTTAAAATTACTTAAGTCTACTGATAATAATCCTGCTAAAACAAGTGTTGAAAAACATATTCAAAAAATAAGGGTGAAATTCTTCCGCTGTTAAAAACCAAGTCAACTGTTAGTTTAAAGTGTTAGCTGAAACAGCTAAGTTATACTATCAAAAGCTCAGTCGAGTGTTTTGAGTGGGTAACTTTGCTCTGCAAGCCAACCTAGTTGTCCACCAAGGACTTATTAGCTGACTTGAGTCAACTCTAATATTCTTAAAAGAATTAAAATCGAAATGTTGATAAAGTTTATTCAATCTTCCCTTCTTAACTTTACTTATCACCCATTGGGACCTTCAACGTTGTTGCTAACAGTTTCATCAATAGTCACGTAATAATACCACTACAAGAAAAATGCTAATAAACAACGGATTTTATCCGTTGTCTATTAAGTACAAAAACCGTTGTAGATGAAGGCGTTGTAAAAGAGGTACCATAAAGACAACGGTTAAAACCCGTTGTCTTTGTCATCAACTACAACGGTTGTTACCCGTTGTGTTATACAATAAATGATCGCGTTAAGAACGTTGTTGTTATACATTAAATAACAACGGTTCCTAACCGTTGTTGTTTACATTAAATAACAACGGTTCCTAACCGTTGTTTACATTAAATAACAACGGTTAGAAACCGTTGCACCATCTATTGTCGTGCGGCATGCATTAACGGTTAAAACCGTTGTCATTGTGGTTATTATTTAACAACACCACCATTTACAACAAATTCATTTTGTAATAGACAACTAACACCATTGTCGTTTGATTAAATAAAACAGATTGCAAAATATTGTATTTAATGCCAAACATAACGGTTTTTTCCCGTTGTCATTTTGTCAGAACACCTATATCAACCGTTGTGTTTATAATGTTTCACAACAGTTTTGAAATTGTGGTTATATCTACTTCTCTTTCACAACGGTTTTAAATTCATTGTCTTTTCTATGTATTATAATTATATATATAGCTAGCTTCATTTATTAATTTATATATAATTCATAATTATCCTATTACAAGCACAATTTAAACTTACAAAACTAAATTAAACCATCAAATTAAACTATGAATACTTCAAATTCATTAATATATCTGTCTAAAAGCAACATAATATCGAAAATACACCTAACATCAAAAGTTACCAATTATTAATCAATCAAGCGAAAAAATAAAATCCAGAGTTCGAATTTTCTATTGCTCCCACAACAAAGAGAAAAGCTCAAATCTGCTCAACATCAAGCGCAAATGTTGCTCCTTCAAAACTCTTTTCCATCCGACCACTTCTAGAAAAATCAACTGCATGCGCACAACAAAATATATATTACTAACTTCTTATAAACACTAAAAACATCTTAATTATAAGATGTAGGAATTCATAGGATCTTTTAAATAAACTCGCCAAACACACTCTTACCTAATTATTCAATAAGTGTAGTGATGATTTGCACAAGAATTTGTAGTCACTAGTCAATAGATTTTTCATTTGTGGAAAAAACATGTCACAATAACACTACTCTTCTACCTGAAGCAAATACAATGGTGGCGGGGGGAGTTCAAAGATCATATAATGATTCAATCTTGTAAGACAGACTTCTCAATCAAATCAACTAATTAAAAATAACTACCATCACCATCGACAAGCAAAAACAAGACCAATAAGCTTAAAAAATTAAATAAATAAATAAAGCTTGGTGAATCAACCCCCTACATATAAATCGAAATCGGAACCAAAAACCGAAGTTTCCCAAAAAAAAAAAAAAAATCGTGATACATTATCCCCACCCCTTTTTCTTGAAAACCTTTTTCCTGTTTTTACAACTTAGTTTAGTTTCTCTATTTAATTTATGTAATATATCAACTCCAACCCCTTCCTGATATAGCTTTTTCAACAATAAATTCGACCAATAATTTCAATGCACATATCAACTCATCATCAAAAGAGTTATGAATATACCTTTCCCTACTCATCAGATATGCATTCCGCCCACTCTGCACGTACTTCATCAATATCTTCTTTAGAATAATCAACTTTCGTGAACTGTGAACAAACATATAGAATATCGAGTGAAGTATTTGAAATAAGAAATTCTGAAAATATTTTAAATCGAAAACGCAAAAGCTCTCTCGATGATTTAATCTCTCTCGCTTTGAAGTTTAAATCGAAAACACAAAAGCTCTCTTCTACAATAGCTTACTTTTGATTTGAACCCTTTTGTACCTTAAATATATAGTACTAACAACATATATATTCAGATTAATTTGCTATTAATTATTCTAGCCAAGACAAAAATCCATTTCAAAATAGGAAGATATCATCAAAAACTCGAAAAGAACCAGAAGCATACCAAAGGAACAAGCCGAAAAACCAAACAATAGAAACATAAAATTATCAAATTGCCACTTTCCACCTAATATATACCACTAGCTAACCCCATTGTTTCCCAAGAGAAAAAAATCTTAAGAAAAATATAACCACCTATGAAAGAAGATATGCTCTTATAAAATTCATATGTAAAACGTTTGAGTCAATAGTCCCAAGTTAAACTTTTATAGAAGAATTAATCCCTCTTTCCAATGAAAAAAGCACTCCAAATACAAAACATATTCATCACTAAAAACAAGTCCCTAATAAATGGATTGTCCTTAAAAAATTAATTAGACCTTACCTAGTTCATGAATCATAATGTTGTGATGTGTCGTCACATGTGTTTTGTGATATCTTATTCATTGTAACTCGGCCTTCTATTCTTGTTCACCATGTCAACAACATTCTTGACATTTTTAAAATGGTTAAAAATGCCAAAAATTTGATAGTTAAACTCATGTATATAGGAAAATGAGTACGATAAATCATCACTACTCAACCAAATGTTTGCATAGCGATTTAGATTGATCAAGACATCTAAGGGCCAAGGCCGTAAGAGAAGGTGCAACTTTACTACAACAATAAAAGGTAAAAGATAATATACATAATATATATATATATATATGGTCAAAGTGGTCTTGTTTTATCACACACGGAAGGCCTTGCTATGCCTAACAAATCCCATTTTCTTTTCTTTGTGTTTTTGTTTTATTTATTCAATGAATATTTTAGTTTTTGGCAGGTAAGAAAAGTAAATGGTGATCAGGTAGTAATATGAAAATTCCTATGTTACAGTGTTTAAGGTGAATTTGTATCTGATATTAACTGTTAACCCTAGCTTTTCAGACATTCCTTTGGAAAAGCTATGAAACTTAAGCATAGAATTTGATGGGAGGGGGAAAATTGAAAATAAAAAAGAATGTGTATGCTTCTTTAGGCAGAATCAGTTGGATATTCATTCGACACTGCCTCAGCAAAAAAGTCAACACTTTGGTATAACAATTAGCAAAAAAATATATGAAAGAAAAGCTATTACCGACCACATTAACTATGGTCTTAAAACTTTCAAGACTTTCTAATAGAAAAAGCACAACCTATTATCACACAAACAACCTCAAGAACGACCACACACTAATAACATAAATAATTGGATTAATTTGCTATTAATCATTCTAACCAAGACAAAAACCCACATCAAAATAGGAGAGATGAAAAAACTCAAAAGGGACCAAAACATGCCAAACGAGAACCCGAAAAACCAAAAATAGAAACACAATATTATTAACGATAAAAATAAAACCAAAGAACCACATTCAACAAAGAAAATCACATATAATAAAATCAAAAATTCACAATAGTAGATCACAATGGAGTCTAACAAAAGATTAATTAGGTTTCGATTAATTAGGATTAGATTTGGAGTCTAGGATTTTCTAATTTTGGGATTTTGGGATACCTTGTGTATAACAAATAAACAAGCGTGACACGTTAGCCCACGGTGGTGTACCGGTGTGCGTCGACGAGCAAAGCAGAGATGTTGGAGAAGGCGAGGAGCAACGGCGAACTTGAGGAGATTTACGCTTCCTGAGAAGACGAGTAATTGTTTTTGGAACCAACCACTTGTGTGAATGTGAAAGATAAAGACGTGTTTTTGTTTTTCTTCTCAGATATTAGAGACGTGTTGTTTTCCTTCTCAAAGATTAGAGCGTGTTTTGCTGCTAATAAAAGTAAAAAAAATATTTATATTAAAAATAATAAATAATTAAGACTAGGGATGACAATTGATTGGGTAAGACCCGGACAACCAACTGCACCCCTAATTTGGGGCGGGTATGGCTCCAATAAATGGGTATGGGATGGGTAATGGGTATTTATTTTTAGGTATAGGTCAGTAACGGGTATGGTAGGACCCGGTCCATACCAGACCCATATATATTTTTTATTTTATTTTTATTTATTTTATTTTTTTAATTTATATATAGATCGAATATATTGTTGTTCAAGAACTCTTGATTTAATATATATTGGTATTTATCTAATAATTCATATAATATCTACAAAATTATATAAATATCATAAGTTTTGAGTTCAATATTACAATTTTGGCCAAATATATAAAGTTAGAAGGTCTAATGGGTCTAATCGGTTCTTACCCGCTGTATACGGTTATGGATCGGGTATGAGTCTAAGACGAGGCGGGTTGGGACGGTATATTGCATTTTCTTAATGGGTCGAGTCTCGGTCCATGCGGACCCGACCCATTGACATCCCTAATTAAGACTTAATTAATTATAATAGGAACTATTTTGTTAATTACGTTAAAAAATAATTTGTTCTCTTTATATATAAAAATCTACATTTACGATTTTATACAAGGTTTTTCAAGTCGCGTCATTTACAAAAAGACGCTAATATATATTAGTTTCAGAAATCGTTGTAAAATTCGTTTCGTTTTAAAAAAGCCCACTAATATACAATGGTTTTCTATGACCTTTATTACACCCATTGTCAATTATAAAATACGTTAATTCAAAAAACGATTTCATCAAAACATTGTCGTTTATAAAATGCGCTAATGTACAATGGTTTTAGTAAATCATTTGTGCAATCCGTTGTTGTTTAAAAAAATCCGAAAATATACAACGATTTTTAAAATGTTATTACACCCGTTGTTGTTTAGGAAAAAGCTAATATACAACGGTTTCATCAAAACGTTGTCCTTACAAAAGCGGCATTCACAACGGTTTCCCTAAACCGTTGTTGTTTTATCAAAAATCCCGGTAATATACAACGCTTTTGTTTAAACCGTTGTCAGAACCGTTGTCATTTTTATTAAAAATCTGCTAATCGACAACGGCAGTACAATAACCGTTGTAGTTGCGAAAAAGGTGCGCTGAAAGACAACGGTTTTCTAAAACGGTAGTGTATTGCATAAAATACAACAGTTTAGCAAATAACCGTTGTTTTTATTGTGTTGTGTATTACCATTTTTGTTGTAGTGTACTCACCCTTCTTAAAAGGACCTGGATAGAAATACCATTAATCACATTGGAAGAGGATTTAGAGTTACTTGGAATTGGAGAAATAATGAATCCATATTTGAACAGTTACCAGAAACCACCTTCGCAAAAAAATTGGCTTTGATATTCACTAAGTGGCCAACAACTAGGAAATCCCCAACACATGGGACATAAGAACCTGTTAAATTGATGCAATGAGTAGGTTGCACCAAAGAAGGCCTTGAGTTGGGGACCATATTCGGAGCGCCATATGGTGGATAGAGATGCGAAGTAGGAACCCAGGGGTGCCATACATCCCCCTGGGCATGGCCAGCAGGAGGATACTTCCATGGGATATTGGCGTCCAAGGGGCCACAACCCCCTTTGGAGGGGGACCGCTGCACATGTAAGTCCCCCACATGAGAAACATTTTGGGGGTCGTCCCCCTTATTTGAAGAGAGAGTTGCCCCATGTTGCTGCAATGAAGGGGAAACACCCCCATGGAGGTAAACAGATTCTGGCACTAATCCAAACCCTGACACAAACCCCGTCTATATCTATGGACAAAGATTGACGATAATAAAATTCGAGTGTAGAGCCAATGTCGATCGGTAGATCGAAGAGGAAGATCTAGAATTATCTAGGGTTTTATCCAAAATCCTAGAGCTTGAAGCCATAACCAAACCAGAAGATAATGAGGAAACCGGCAGGGGACAATTCAACATAGTAGACGAAAGCGAAGCTACGGTAGCCATTGATGACATATACAAAATTTATAAAAAGTTATTTAATGTAACAAGAATCCACTATTTGTTGTCTTATATATATTATATGAAGACGAATTGAAGTATGATATTTGTCCAAGGACAGATCAATTGTGGTTGAGGATGATATTTAATTATTATTTACTTAGTTGTGTCGTACTTGTATGATTGTATTTAATTATGAATTTGTGAATGCCTAAACTTTGTTATTTTATCCATGTAATGCAATTACTACAAACTATGTATGACTTTTATTATTATAGATCATTTGGTTTGTATAATTTGTTTGAATATGAATGTTATACATGTTTTAATATAAATTTTTAGATTTAAATATAAAATTATAAAATTTTGGCTTATAACCCATTAGTAGCCCGTTTAACCCGAAGTCCGGTGGGGTTAGAGTTAGGTCTCCAATATTGCCAACTCGTTTGACAGTTGCCTGTTTAACCCGATGCCTACTTAGCCCGAAACCTACTAGGAGTGGCCCAAAACTGCTAGAGCAGCTTGTTAAACATCTCTTCTTAGCCCTGCTTCAACACAACTTTTTCTCATTCACAAATTACCAAGCGCTATATGTGTCAAAGTTACTTTTTTTTTCGACAAAAACTTACTAGTATTATTGATAGAATATGTTGCCCTATTTTTATCAAATTTTCAATTCAAAATCTTGGATGTTCGAAAGCGGTGTTATAACATTAGTTTTTAATTGTTGTAACACATTATCGTTTAGTTATGTTAATCAATATAATAACTACTAAGTAAAACACACGCAGCGGAAACAAAGATAACACCAGAATTTTTAACGTACATAGATTCCTCAATTTTACTGCACGAGACCATACCTAGAGAGGAAAAGTTTCATCTAAGTATAAAAATAGTTATTACAAATACAATCTATGGTTTTACTTTAAAGACAACATCTTTAAACAAAGACCATTATTTGTATTAAACTAATTTTCAAGATGTTTTCTGATCAAACACAACTTTGTTGCATTTCCTTTAACTCCAAATGCCTTTGGATGGATGATTCGATCCACTCCCATAGACCTTCGTCTTTTTCTTCTGAAGAATGAATGGCATAATTCAAAATTGTTATACTCCCTGCAACTTTGAACTCCATCAGATGGCTAATGTGATCATCTGCCGAAGACCTTACCTTCTTCTGAGTGTAAACACTCGTCTAACTTTGAAACAATAGAATGCACTATGTAGTTCATCGACTTATAGTTTCTTCAAATTTAGAGGCTAGTATATATGCAGTTGTGTTATGCGTTCAATTCCCTTAAATTTGGGTCATTATTTGGTGTATATAATCATGATGATCTTTCTTGATTATTTCCTTATTCAGAAGACCTTACAAGATTTTATCTTTCCTGATAAAACCAAATCAAGAAGATCAAATAGATCTATCATATAAATCAAATCAGATCATTAAAAGTCAATTAATTGCTACAAATCAATCATGAAATCTTATAGTTTCTTTACTTATCCAAAAAGATATTATTAGATTGTTCGCCAAAAATATTTGGATCTTATAACTGCAAGTGTACAATTTAGTTTATAAAATAATGGCAAACAAGGTTGTATTCCTCAGGGATTGACTACGAAACACTTATGCTATAATAACATCGTATTCCAATTTTATTAAAGCGACCGAATCTGAAACTTATAAAAACGAAAATAAGATAAAAATCAATAAATTTGCGAACCTCAAAAGTATTTTCAACAACTACGAAAGCAACCTTAGGCACATAATCTCAACATATTTCTTCAATATAAAATCCATTAATGCTTAACAAAATCAATTCATGCAATTCTATGGGTTCAATTCCTAAGTCTATTCCCTCTCTCGGGCGGCGTATAACAGTAGATTGATAACAATTGTAGGTCTCCGGACTCGATATAACTATTATTAACTCCCAAAAAATCTATGAATTGAATGACTCCCCAAAAACAGTTGTAGGTCTCCCGACTCGATACATTTGTATATGTTTGAATTTGATTTCCGTCTTTGTTAGAACTTCTCTTCCGAATTTCGCACTAACAAATATGACATGCTAATTATTGATCAGATATAAAGCAATTGAGAATAAGCACTCGATTTCATATAATAGAACCATGAATTAATAGAGAAAACAATTAATCAAGATTTAACATGAATCCACAGTTTTGGTTATGCTTTAAGATCCGAAATATTAGCTAAACATTGATGACAAATTCGTAGATAAACTTGCAATCAACATTGTGACATCGTTTAAGCACAGACAAGAGATCTAAACTAAGCAATAAAACCCCTTCTTGTCAGGATGGATTCTCCTTCCAAGCCTTCGTAGCTCTTCTGCTTCCGTAGATGCGAAAGGCCTTGTGGTGTTCTTCGCAACCTAGCCCTCCTCTCTCAGAAGACCTTTGATCTTCTGTTTCTGTATATTTTGATGTGTTATATGGTGTATGAATGTTGTTATTTTTGTGCAGTCCTTGGGTCCCTTATATAGATGCTTGGAGAGATCACTTGTAGAGTTTCAATGGGATAAGGACACCAAAATCTGCCACAACTCGTCATACGGTCTGGCTGTGTAGCTTCACATAGGCAGTCCACACGGCCATGTGTCCTTCACATGGTGCGACCGTGCGGCTTGTTTCCGTCCCCTATTTTCTCCCAACTTCACACAGACATGTCATCTTCGCACGGACAGATCACATGGCCGTGTGGTTCCACACGATCCGGTCGTGTGACTAGTTTTTGTCCGATTTCTTCGTCTTTTTAATCTTCTCTTTGCACTCGTCAATCCTATTCGGGTATTTTAACTGATATCTCTTCAATTAAGCTCTGTTTCCTGTACAAATTACAAGAATATGCAGTATCATGCCCTTCTAAGGAAACCAAGTAACAAAAACACTAAATATACAAGCAAATGTATCAATTATATACCATTTTAAGCCCCTAAATGCATGTATATTTTACACGTGTCAAAATCCCCCAAACTTAAAGCATTGCTCGTCCTCGAGCAAATTAAGAAATATAATATCAAGGGGTACAAAGAACACACAAGAACACTATAAACATTTAATCTCATTTGACTTCATATTGAAGTAAACCATGCAATTCATTATCAAGAAGTCATCATTCATAAGTTTGGCAAAATTAATACTCTCTCGGGTACTTGACATCGTGACTCACAAGTAGTAGTAGTAGTGTAACACTCATATTTCAAAGTGTATGGAAAGTGTTTACGCTCAAAATCAATTCAATGAATGTAGAACTACCATAGGCTTGCAAATCGTCTAACATCTCTACCACTTTTGTGTGCACAATCTAAGAATCAAAAAGGACTTTTATTTGGTTGTAATGTAGGCTATTTGGTAAGGGTAGGAAAAATTTCGATTAAGTTACTTAACTTGAGCAATTCACCAACCCAATTTCTTCTAAAAAACATTCTCTCAAAAAAAATTCTTATTTCAACTCAACACCACCCTTTTTCTCATTTTTTCATTCGTAGGCCTTTTTGCCTATTTTCTTTTTTTTTTCTTTAGCCTCAAGCTCTCAATTGTTTTTCAAATTTTTGAATTTTTCTTTTCTTTTCTCTCCTTGTGCTCGATTTTTCTCTTTTTTATTCAAGCTTCATTCTTCTTTCATTCACCTAGATATTGCTCATCCCTCATTCTTTTGCCAACTTTCCCTTTTTTTCATAAATTTTTACCACATCTCCCACAAACTTGTTCATTTTCTATAAGCTCAAGAAATTTCAGAGGTAAAATCATTTTTTTCAATTTGAAAGATCAAAATGTGGGTAACAATAAAAAGTTTTGGCTCAAAATTAGCTAACTAGGGAATTATGAGTTCATGTGTAGGCTTTTTAGGCTAAGCAAGCTAAAACAAAGATGGCCTTAAATCATTTTCTAAAATTCACACACACGTGGCTTCAATGAAGATACCAGAGTAAGTTCTAGAGTTCGAGAAATCAAGAATGACACACTCAAGAAAAAAATAAGTTGCATAAAATAAAGCAGTTAAAGGCACAAAAGCTCACAGGCTTATTTTTCGCAACATGCTCAAATACCCAATTTTCTTAACTATTGCCAAAAAAATAAATGACATCTCCTCAACTATTCATCGCATTATTCACAAAAACATATCATCTCATAAAATTAAATGCTCATATTAAAAATCATACAAAAGTTATTCTCTTTCGAAAATCTTGATTAAAAACACACACAAAAGCAATTAAACGTGCTAAAATTAAAAAATCAAAAAAATCAAAAATTAATGAAAAATCAAAAAAATTTAATGCAAATATTTATGCTCTATATACAATCCTAAATGCAATGCATAATGCAAAAGTACTTTATTACGCATTCTTGACAACTCATCCCCCCTCCAAAACTTAAACTATGCTTCAACCCGAATATATGAGGAAATTATCAAAAGTAAAGAGGAATGCGTAATAAGTACTTACATGGATCACTATGGTGGTGGAGGTGGAGGGTAGTGGCCTTGTGAAATATGCCATTGATCCATACGAGACATCATCTCATACATGTACTACTGCTGTTGGGTGATAGTCTCAAACCGTTGTAAGTACTCAGTGTGGTACTCGTCAACTGTAACCGATAATTGGTATGTATCATCTACCACTTTTCCCACATCGGCTTCCACCCTTTCTAGTCTATCACTCATGCTCCATGGCCGGTTACTCCCTTGTCTAGAGGATTCCGGCGCATCCCTCATAGGCACATCTTGCTCTTCTTGGGCAGCAACCCCATGTTCATCTCTCATTAACCAATTACCCCTATTTCTTATAGACGTAGCTTCTAGGTTAGGGAACCTAACTTTTTCTATCCGCCTGATTTAGCCAGTAATTACGCCCATCGAATTGAATCATTTTTATAGCAGATAAAACAGTCAAATCAATTAGTTTTAGCCCTCCGGCCTCCTAACATTAAAATATTCAACAATAAGAGTAATCATCCCCCCAATACGTATTCCTCTCATATCAGGTTTTCTCACTCTATGAAATTGTCGGGCTATCATAGCCCCGGCATTAGGCACGACCTCCGTCCCCGATGCCATACACCAAATAATGAATAACTCATCTACTTGCAAGGCATTTTGCTTTCCTCCCTCGCAAAACTCATTTCCGCTAATGCTCTTTGTACATAGCAAAATACGGGATTTCATATGCTAGATGCCTTCGAAGTAACAGGCGTGTAGATTCGTTTACTAGTTATCTCCCTCCAAAATCTATCCTTATCAAAATCCTCATGCTCCTCTACCCCATAAGTCGGGGTTAAATATCTTGCATTTAAATTATCAATTGACAACTTCCTCAGCTCATTCCCTAACTGGAACCGAATTCCCATCAAATTCTATTTTCGTACTAATTCGAAATTACTCAAGAACTCAAGCGTATAAATTGAATAAGTAGTCCAATGCCCATTTAATAATTCATTCCAATCCACCTAACCACACATAGTCCGAAAATATTCAAATAAACCCAAATTAGCAAGGGTAGGTTCATCGGGATACCTTGTATTTATCTATGATCGGTAATAGAGTAACGCCCATCTATCCTAGTGTGTTTCATTCGGCAAGATGACATTCGAGGCTTTCGATTTGTCGGCTGCGTATTCCGGTCGTGGCTCGGGTTTGGGCTCCGGAGTTGGTTCCCTTGTTCTTCTCGTGTTCCTTATTGTTCCTCTTTCCCCCCTAGAAGCCATGAAAATCAAATATATGAGGTGTAAAAAATCTGAAATTTGAAGTTTTGAAAATCCCCAAACTTGTTGTAAAACTTGAAAAAGTTGAAAATTTGAAGGCTTTAGGTGATGGGTTTCTTGAAGAGTTGGAGAATTTGTATTTTTGGGTAGAGATTTATTGTAAATTTGGAAGAGACTTTGAGAAGAGTTTGAGAATTTTGGGAGAGAATTTTCGAGTTGTAGGGTTTAGGTAGGAGAAAGTGGGAGAAAAATTGAGTTTTTGGGGTGACATAAGGGGGATTTCGCGTCGACGGCCACACACGTGTTGTGGGCTCGCACGGCTTGCCGCGTACGGTCCTGGGCACTGTCCGGCCCTTTCGCCCGCCGAAAATCCACATGCCCGTGTGGAGCCACACGGCCTGGCCGTGTGGTGCTGGTCTGCTCGTTGTGTCGCACGACCCATGTGACTTGGGTCACACGACCGTGAGATGTAATTTTCATTTTTTTTTGTTTTTTATGATAACCAAGAGTTTGTCGTGATGGCTCCTACACAACAACTTACAAAATGAAACACAACTAAAAATTAAGTTAATACTGAAAAAAATAAACTTGAAAGTAAAATTGAAATAAATTGAAGGCGATAAAAAATAGAAAAAATTGGAAATAATTTTGGTTGCCTCCCATAAAGCGCTAAGTTTTACGTTTTCAGATTTCTAACATCACTGTCATTGAACCGTGTCGATTGAAATCCATATGCCCTCATATTCTGTACCATCCATCAAACGAATGACATTGCATTGTTCTCTCGGATTCAGTTCCGTGTCGCTTGGGAATTTGTCCTTTTGATGTTGGCCTCCCACTGCAGTTGCGATCTGGGCTATTTGTGTTTCTAGAAATTTCAATCTTGCATTTACGTTTGTGTTCAATTGAGTGACTTGTCCCTTGTTAAACCTTGCCCTAGTTTCTCCGATAAACGAGGATATCATTTCTTCTACAGATGCTTTCTTTTCATTTGACTCCGCTCAGCCTTGATTACCCACATTAAATTCCGGAGGTGGCTGCAAAATATTTTTGATGTTAGCATAAGAAATGTTTTCATGGTTTTGCAGCCCCGGATGATAGTAATTGGGTGTCTGATTATTTCTATAATTGTTGTTGAAGTTTCTTTGTTGTCCCACAAAGTTTGCCTCTTCTTCAACAAGAGTCACTTGCTGCACCGCATCCAGTTTCATATTTAGCACGGATACATGTTCTATGAGCATGATGACTTTTTCATCATGAACCTCTGCCACACGTCGGACATTAGATCTCTCGGATGGCCATTGGTAGCTATTATTTTCCCTCTTCTCTAATAGTTCTAGTTGTTAGAGATTTTTCTAACCGTAAGTCTACGGTGTTAAGTTTTAATGTACTGATATGAGTAGGGTTGTCGTATCCACAGGGAATGCGTGTATAAGTACCAAGTATAAATTACCTATGATATATTTGACAGATCAATAATAGGTGGATATCTCAATTTATAAATAAAAACAACTAGTCAGAACTAATCAAAATATAAACATCTAAATCTATGGGAGAATGAATTCTAGAGGTGTGATGAATCTAGTTTTCCTTATGTTATCAATATGGTTTATCAATCACAAATTACCAATTTATAAGTCGAGATTTCTACAATAATCATTTCCTCTCTCGAGTGACAAATGATTATAGATCACAATTGGGAAATCAATATCTCTATAAAAATCACCAAATGCAATTTCAATAAAAACTATGCATCTTAATAAATGACTTTAAAGGATTCACAAATCTCTCAATTCTATAAAATCCTAGGTTATGCTATTTCAAGGTTATGTATTCCATTACCTCTCTCAAGTGTCAAATCAAATACACCAAACACTCTAAATTATTGATCAAGTAATTTAGAAGCAATAGATCCAAATAGCACAAATAAATTGAGAATCTAGATTGACAAACCACAATATCAAGACATAAGTTCAAACATAGATTACATCATCCCTCTAGAATTATAAAGTTTAGCTCATGATGAAAATACAATTATCCATAATCAAATGAGAATGCATCTTTTTGGGAAATTAAGTTTTAGATTTTTATGAATGCCATGTAAAACTTAGAATAGAAAGTTGGCACCCCATTTTCCTTATAATTTGCATTGTAATAGATAGGTCTGGTCGAGTTGAGTTAAGTCAGCTATGCCTGAACATGCAAGAAGTCAACTGGAGACTAGAAGGAAGACTCCGATGTGAGGCAGCTGAGTGTAGCAAGGAAGAAAAGACAGGAACTCGACTGAAGGTGCAGCTGAGTAAAGTGTCAGTCAAGTCAACTCAAGATAGCCAAGTCTCAAGTTGATGTGACAAATGAGTCATCCAATGATTGGAAGCTGACTCGAAGTCATCTGGGGAAGTTAAGGAAATGCAGTCAAGTCGAGACAATCGAAGAGATCCGTTGCCTGAAGTCAAGAAAATTACTTAAACAAGTAATACTCCCATACTGCCTTTCTCAAAGTGCTCAGTCCCAGAAGCGTGCAAAACGAATAAACCAATGGGAAGCGTTGCACCTGTGTCAGAACTTTGAAAAGCTGAAGATTCATTCAATACGAGGAAATGTCAATTCCAATGACTGCAACAAGACAAGCCAAGCGACCACAAGTGTCTTTTGAAAATTAACTATCTCTTCAACTTGCAAATTTTTCAAAAGTACACTATAAAAGGTCGAGGAATCACCTTAAGAAAAGGTTACCTTGTTACCTCGAAACTTTCAAGCTATCATTCGAGTTGTAACCTACTGAAATATTCTCAAGTCATTCAAGATTAATCCTCAAGCCTACATTACGAAGGAAATCAATCTAACACTCACCTGTGAAGGAAAGACGACTTCAATCAGTTGAAGGGGAAACATTTAAAGAATCAAGGGTCTACATTCCACGGAGGATTGTAGAAAGGTTCAAGGTCGAACCAGTCTCAAGTTTTTGGAGGGCTTCATGATCAAATCCAAGAAGCTTGAGCAAGTGGGTTGTAGTAGCAAGGCAATGCCCTGTGAAGAAGTTGAGTCGTTTGAGAAGCCACTTGTGTGACCAAGGCATCTCCAAATCCGAGTCCCAAAGGATCAAGTCACCGTGTGTGATCAAGACTTGCATCCGGACGGATAACCACTTTGTACATTGATCAATACTTAGTGGATTCCTCCAGGATTTGGAGAAGAGAGGAGTAGAAGAATTACCCCATCTTCGAACCTCTATAAAACTTTATCGTGTCATTTACATTTCAAAGACTTTAATTATCGCATATTATTTTGATATCTCGGCGATAAATTTGTTGTCCATTTGATAATTAACAAAGTGTTATAATCAAGTATTAAAACAAACTTAAACCAAAATTCAAGGGTGTTAAGTCTTCCAAAACATATCACATTCGAGTTATGTTTTAGTCAAAATAGGCGAGTTATTCTATCAACAAATCACGGCTCGAAGTGTTGTGTGGCTAACTCATTGATTAACTAACTTAGTTATCCACCAAGGACTTAGGCCAGAAATACTAACTCTGAACTATTTAAAAGGACTAAATCGAAATGTTGGTAAGGTTTATTCAAGCCCCCCCCCCCCGTTCTAAACCTTACACTCACACCCCTTGGGACCTACAAGTGGTATCGAGCGGTTGGTTCATTGAGCCTTCCGCATGACCGTTATCGAACTAGATCTCAATCTTTCAAAGCTTGCTTGACACTTGATCTTTCAAAACTCTTTTATTCAGCAAAGTTATTATCATGGAAGCAAATTTGACACGCATCCTTATGTTTACAATTGAGGAATTTGATGATTGGAAAATTGGTATGCAGGCTCATCTATCAAAGATTACGATGAAATGTGGATAGTAATAGAAGATGGGCCACCGCAAATTTTAAAAGTGAACACACTGCAAGGAGAGTAATTTGCACTTGTTGAAGGAGAAGAGGATGTTGCTCCCAGGACCAGCTATGGTTGAAAAACCAAGAAATTTGAATGGACAAATGATGACAGAAAAAGATACAACTTGGACAACGCGTGGCCAAGGACATTCTTTACAAAACTCTGGACAAAGTCATGTTTAACAAAGTCAAATCATGCAAGACTCGCAAAAGAAATGCGGGATAAGCTAACTTTGATTTGTGAAGGCTCGAGCAAATCAAGGAAAATAAGCTATCTATTGTTGTACAAAAATTTGAAAACTTTAAGATGCTTGTAGGAGAAACCTTGGATCACCGGATGCTAGATTCACCGAAATTACCAATGAACTCAAGTTAGCACTTGGAAAGAATATACACGAAAGAGATGTGTATGAAAATTCTAAGAAGTCTCCTAGCTGAGTGGGAAATGAAAGTCATGGCCTTGAGACATTCCATGGATCTATCAAAAACATCCAACCATGAGTTATTCTCAGATCTCAAAGCCTATGAATTTGAGCTGAGAAGAAAAGATCAAGAAGAGACAGTTGTGCCCAAAACAGCTGCTCTAATAGTCAAGGATGGGAAGAGAGCTGAAGTCAAAGAAGTCATTGACCAAGAAGAGATTGCCCTGATGGTTAAAAGGTTCAACAAATTCTTCAACAAGAACTACAAAAGAGGCAAAGGTGAATCTTCCAGAAGACACTCAGCTCCCTCCAAGTCAAGGGAAGATAGGCCACCCAAGAGAGCAAAGCATCAAAAGATCGAATACCAAAGAACTGATAATCCAATAATGGAAAGAGCTGATAAAAAAGTTGAGAGTTTATGCTGGAACTGCAGGCAACCCGATCACTATGTCATTGATTGCCCATATCCTGTAGTAAACAAATACAGGAATGAAGAGGAAAGAAAAGTCTTCAGAGAAAGAAGACAAGAAAAGAAAAAGGCAGTGTTAGCTGCAGAGACTGCTGAGACTGCCAAGTCAAAAGACACAGCAGACTCGGAGAGTAGTAAAGCTGACTACTCAAGTGACTCTGAAGAAGAAGCCTTGATCTGTCTAATGGCCAAAGAACAAGACCAACCTGATCAAGAAGATGAGGTACACTCTAACTCATCACACTCAGATTCCAGTGATAGTGATTGTGACACACACACTTCATCACCCACTGATCTCTATGATTCATTAGGCAAGATGATGAAAGACTTTGAGCACATTAAATCCTCACACACACTACTAAATGAGGAAAACACCTGCTCAAAAGCGAAACTCACAAAACTAAGGAGCTGAGTACTCTAAGTCACATAGCTGATGAGAATAAAGAGCTAAAACCTGAAAATACTAAGTTAATAGCAGAGATAGCTGCCACAAAAAAGAGGAAAAATGACCTCAAAAATGTGATTGCCTCGTTCACTAAGGCATCGAAATCTTTGGATGATCTTATTATAAGCCAAAGAGAATGTGGAGATAAGACAGGCTTAGGATTTAATTCCTCTATGCCAAGTCAAGTTCCAAAAGTGATTTTGGAAAACGGGTCTTCAAGAAATGAAGCATCTCAAGAATCCAAAACTCCAAATGGTGCACACACATTCATTCCAAAGCACAATCACAACCAAACGGCCTTGGTTATAAAGGAAAAGGAAAACAACCGGATTGAGTATCTTTGAGAGGACAAATGAGAAGAAATCCAAATGAGTTCTCAAGAAACTCCAAATAGGAAGTACTCTGTAAAGAAGAAACAGAGCTACCAAAAGCCCGAAAAATTCTATAAAAGGAACACATATGATGGGAATGGTAGAAATTATCCAAGCCAAGTTGATTGGAATAATGTGAACTATCGCAAAGACCTATGGAATACATGCCTAGATGGCAAAGGCCTAGAACTCAAAGAAAGGCCATTCCAAAGGCAAAAGAGCTATCCTCAAGACACATATGCACCCAAACACTACACGCAGAGGTATCACAACTACCCAAGGAAGGCAATTGCTAAAACACATACACAGGCATACGGACAAAAGAGACAGCTATATGAACCTAAAACCCCCAAGCAATTTGCCAAAGTTAATTATGATTATGGCACTGATAGATGGCAACCTCTTAAAGTTATATCATTTGACTATAGGTTGGTTGGATCATCTTACAATACTAACCCCTCGGACCTGACAAGTATGGGTACCTAAAACCTAATTTCCTTGATTGCGAGTTCAAGGAGCACCGAGTGCCAAGAACCTGGTACATGGATAGTGGATGTTCCACACACATGACAGAAACAAGAAAAATCTAACAAAATTCAACGGTTAGAGGCAAAGTTATATTTGGAGGAATGAAGCTCCAGGAGAAATAAGAGGCATTGATCCATCAAGAAAAATGGATTAGAAATTACGGATGTTGCATATGTTGAAGGCCTCGCTTTCAACTTACTAAGCATAAGTCAACTCGTGACAAGGGCTATAATGTTGGATTCAATATGGGAGTGTGCAAATCAAGAACATCAATCTAATGAAGTAGTGCTACAAAGATGCGGATACAAAAGAACATGTATGTGGTGGATTGGTCAACCGCAACACCAAGCATTTGTCTACTAGCAAAAGAGCACAAATTGATCAAGTTAGGCCGTGGGCACAACAAGCCGAGTCACCCGAATTTCAAAACTATTAACAAACTTGCAAGAAGTAATCTTGTAGAAGGACTTCTAGACTCGATACAAGAAGGAGAGTGTATGTGATGCATGCCGATGGGAAAGCAGATCAAATCATCATTCAAAGAAAAGACATGTCCATCTTCAACAAGAATATTGCACTTGTTACATATGGATCTATTTGGTCCATTGAACCAACTAGCATAAGTGGAAAGAAATACACCTTGGTGGTAGTAGATGATTACTCAAGATATACATGGACAATTTTCATGTGTAAGAAGAAAGAAACCTTGCGGTTACCACGGTGATGAAAAGAATTCAAAATGAGAAGAGTCAAACCATTATCAAAATAAGATCGATGAGGAACCGAGTTTGTCAATAGTATAATAACTCAAGATTGTATTGAAAATGGTATTGCTCATGAATTATCTCAAGACAAGGACTCCACAAAGCAGAATGGAATTACAGAAAGAAGGAACAGAACTCTCAAAGAAGCAAAAGGACCATGTTAGGAAACAGTACGCTAAAAGATTTTGGGGTCAAGCAATAAATACAAAGATGCTATACTCAAAATAGATGCATGATAAACAGACAGCTGACAAAGACTCCATATGAGATTTGGACAGGGAGAAAGCCAAACGTTGCATATTTTAAAATATTTGGATGCAAATGCTTCATCCACAATAGTGACAAAGACAATTTAAAGGCTTTTGATGCTAAAGCTGATGAAGGTATCTTCTTGGGATACTCACCAAAGTAAAGCCTATATGAGTACTCAACAAGAGGACAATGGTTACAGAAGAGTTCATCCATGTGGTGTTTGATGAACCCAAGGTAAATGAAGAAGACATTGAAGAGTTAGATGACAAGCTGAATCAGCCAACCATGCAGAAAAGTCCCTATGTTGAAGTCGAAGCTGGAATTATGAACCCGTAGATGAAGATGAGATAGTGAGTCTCAAAGACAAATTGAAAATATGCAAACAAGTGATGATGAGAGAGAGTGATCAAAATAACACACCGCAAGACGATCAATCCAGACTAACTTACTCCAACTCGATGTAAGATGGCCGAGAGACCATCCACCAGAACTAATCATTGGAGATGTAAGAGAAGGTATAAAAACCAGAACCATAGCTCAACAAGAAGCAATGATCACTTGCTTTATCTCACAAATAGAGCCAAAAGATGTGTCACAAGCATTGGATGACACACATTGGATTCAAGACATGCAAGAAGAGTTGAATCAGTTTGAAATGAACAAGGTATGGGAATTGGTTCAAAGACCAATTCATCAAAATGTCATTGGTACAAAATGGGTCTTCAGAAACAAAATGAATGAAGATGGTTCTGTGGTAAGAAACAAGGTAAAATTGGTAGCCAAATGGTATTGCGAAGAAGAAGGAATAGATTTTGATGAAACTTTTGCCCCTGTTGCAAGATTAGAAGCAATAAGGATGTTTCTTGCCTATGTTGCACACAAGAATTTCATTTTATATCAAATGGATGTAAAAAGTGCATTCCTGAATGGATTATTGGAAGAAGAAGTCTATGTTGAACAACCTCCAGGATTTGAGCAGAAAACTCTTGGAGATAAAGTATACAAACTCAAGAAAGCTTTATATGGATTGAAACAGGCACCAAGAGCGTGGTATGATACATTATCACAATTCCTGACTGAGAACGGATTCACAAAAGGCAAAGTGGATAGAACACTCTTCAGAATTCAAGATGGGAAGAGTATACTGCTTGTTCAAATATATGTGGATGACATCATCTTTGGATCCACAAACAAGGAGATGTGTGATAAATTCTCAAATCTCATGCAAAGCAAATTTAAAATGAGCATGATGGGAGAGCTGACATTCTTCCTTGGACTCCAAGTAAAACAGTTGAAGGATGGAACCTTCATAATTCAGACAAAATACACCAGGGATTTAATGAAGAAATTTGGTATGGAAGAGAAGTCTTCTGTGAAAATACCAATGAATACATCAGTCAAAATGGATATGGATGCAGATGGCAAGCCTGTGGATCAAACAAGATACAGAGCACTTATTGGATCATTGCTCTATCTCACAACAAGTAGGCCAGACATCACTTTTGTTGTAGGTGTCAGTGCAATATTTCAATCTGCTCCAAAAGAAAGCCACATGACTGCAGCCAAGAGAATCTTGAGATATTTGAAAGGAAGTCAAGAAGTTGGCTTATGGTATCCAAAGGAAGGTGGATTCAAACTAATTGGTTATTCGGACTCACTATGTTGGATGTAGAGTTGATGAAAAGTACCTCGGTACATGTCAAATGCTTGGAAATAGATTAATTTCCTGGTTTAGCAAGAAGCAAAATTTATAGCCACCTCCACACCGTGAAGTGGAATACATAGGCTGGCAACATTGTTGTGCCAAGTCTTATGGATGAGACAAAGAATTGAGAGACTATGAAGTTGAAGAAAAGGAAATTCCAATTAGGTGTGATAACACAAGTACTATTGCAATCACTCAGAATCCTGTGCTGCACTCAAGAACAAAGCACATTGATGTCAGATATCACTTCATAAGAGATCACGTAGAAAGGAAGGACATCACCTTGGAATATATCTCAACCGATAAGCGATTAGGCGATATATTCACAAACCATTATGTGAATCAAGATTTGAAGAACTCAAACATGAATTAGGGTTAATTGAGCTAAGTTGACACTCAGAAGACTCAAAGAAAAGAGATGGAACATGAAAAGATGAAAAAGAGCTGAACTCCTGAATCAACTAAGTGAATCAACCGTATCGGAGAATCACCAGACGAGTTAGGCCGACAATAGTACCTATGTGAAAAGAAAGAAGAGTTGAATCGGGAGTAACTCGAAACATTTATGAGCAAAATGACAAAAGCGCAATGTTTTTACTAAGCGGGAATGTTTTTAAGAATGACGCCGGATAATTATGACGTGTCAAACCAAAAGTCGCATACCAAGCTTATGATTGGATATAAATGCTGCTGCAATAAATGCGAGAAATTAAATGTTAATCGGCGTGCAAAATCTGAGCCGTTGATCTTAATCAAATTTCAAAAACCACCCGCACGTCCTTTCATAACCCATACATATACCATTTCGTCCAATTTTCTCTCACTTTACCAAAACTGTTCATCTCTCTCAAAAGCAAAGAAAGCATTTTTACTCTCAAAACCCTACAAATCCTCAAGACTTATTTTCAAAGTATCATTCGGTAAATCTTCGAGAAATGGCATCTACTTACGACTTCGTCATGTTGGGAAAGCAAATCCACACGAGATCTACTGTGGATTTCGAAGGCATGATCAAACAGGGGTCAGACGAAACCCTTGTGAAGAAAATAGTAGAGAAGTTGGAGAAATCGGGATCAAAACCCTTTTTGTCGATGGAGTCTCGAGATGACCTACGTGGAGGAGGCCACACGCTTCTATGTGCACGCCGGTTCACAATGAGGGCATCATCGCAAGAATCGCCAAGGATCCGCGAACACCGTTTTGTTGCCGACGGAAGGAGTGCGAGATTTATGAAGCGGATGTAACCGGCCGCCGCATGGAAGGAAGTAGCCAAACCTGACTGTGCTGCAAAGGTTGTCTACACAGCTGATAAGAATCTGCTGAAGGAGGATTACCACAAGTTGTTAGACATTGTTGCCAAATGATGGAAGTGAAGGGAGTCCCTCTTCGACATGGAAAGGCGTTCCATGTAAACAAGAAAATGTTCCAATCGAACCTTTCGAGCATAGAAGAGAGCATACGCCAAGAGGGCCGATCACGAGTGAGGAGAATCACCGCCTCAAGAAACAGCTTGTCTCCTCCTCTCCCCCAGGATGAAGACTCGCCCCTAAAGTCGCAAAGAAGATCACGCCGCCCCCGCAAAGAAAGAAAAAGAAATCCGCACCTTCTCCTCGCAGCCGAGTCACCTCGCCCAAGATCGCAGGAGAAGGAATCCCAAATGCCTTCTCCAGTTATTAAGAAAAGGAAGACTAATAAGCCGAGAAGACCAGCTCCTCAGAAAAAGACAATAGAACCGCCACCGCCGCCCGAGACTCGGAGGAAATCGCATCCGAACCAGAAATTTCTCTCGGTAAGGACCAAAAGGAGAAGACTCTTCAAGCGGTCGGAGCTTGAGAAAACAAAACAGTCTGCCACTCACCGAGCAGATCAAGGAAATAGCTGGAAGTAGAGTCTCCAGAGATTATTGATGCAATCGCCAAGTCTCCATGCCGATCGCGAGAGGCAAGTCAAAGACCCGATTGTGGAGGATAGATACCAAGAACAAGGAAATGAGAGACAATGAGACTCTCCTGCCGACAGACTATATCTCCACTGTCTTGATGTCGCCAAGAAGTTGAGCAAAGAGTATGTTGCCTTCTATTCCCGAAAAAGAAGGGCGGCAAGGAGATGATGATGATGTGATGATCCTATCCCCACCATATCCAGGCATCCAAAATCGCCTCTGCGAGAATGGAGGAAGTGAAAGATGAGTCGATCCAGGGAACAGTTCCAAAGACCAGAGTTTATTGAAGAGGAAGAAGAATTGTTGAATTTTCTCGGATTGACCACTATGGTCCAAGCACTGGATGAAGAAAATCGCATGTATATCTTGCGGATCTTCAAAGACAATGAGAAGCAGAGATCGCGAGGGAAGTCAAGCTCGTGAGAAGGCCAACATTTGTCCCCTTTCGGAACCACCGATCATACACATCCTTATCTTGACATCCTCTCAGAGAGTGATGAGGATCGGGACCTATTCTGCGCTATAGAAGAATTGGAAATGCAAGCCCATGCGGGAATCTAGGGTCCTACATGAACAACGGTTAATGGAAGGACCAGGGGAATCTTCCAAATCACGATTGGAGATTGATCCTATGGGAGTGGTGCGATGAATTGCAAATCGTTGTTGCTGCCACCACTTCCCCCGCTCACTCTGATGAAGGCATTGAGGAACTGCGATGAAACCGGGAACTTGGGGACCCTAGTCGAGCCAACCCCTAATGAAGGTGTCTTACCACCTGCCCAACGGCTGAATACTCAAAGGAATAGCCGAGAGTCCGAGACGAGTGACCCCAATCCAAGTCACTCACCGGGTGTGCCCGGTGAGGGGAAAACTCCCTCATCGCAGCTAGGTCGGAGAATCTTTGCAAATGACTCCACAACGAATCTTGGAGGCGAAGTGGAGAAGGAAAACAAATGGATACACAGAAAATTGTCACCGACGAGGCTCGGGGCAGTTGAGACTATCTCAATTGAAGTGCCAATCGCTTTGAAGGCCACCGACGTTCTTTGCCAAGCAGAACAGAGGCACAAGAGGGATCTCGCCCGGAGTTAACACTGGCGATGAAAGTGCAATCCATGGAGTTGAGACTCGGTGGATGCCACCTCAAGACCCTAAGGCAATTGAGTCTATCGAAGGGATTGTCCAAGGCCTCTCTGCAGTTGAGATTGCAGGGGGTAGTGAAGGCCAACGGGAGGTTGAGACTTCTCGGGGTAAAGAGACAGAAGCACAGAACATCCCTCCTACTATCATTGATCCATCTGAAAATGAGATAAGTGCTCTTCACGATTTCCACGACGATCCTGATGTAACCTTTCTGGGATCTGAAGGTGAAGATGAGGTTGAGTCATCCCCCATTGACGATCCAAAAGACTCAGCTGAGGAAGTTCTCACAAGCACGAGTAAGTCCGATCTAAAGGCTACTCGCCAAACCTTCAACTTTGATGATGAGCCACCCATACAAGTCTCATCATCGTCCGATGATGCTACTCATAAGGCCGAGGACCAGTCAACTCATATGGGAAAACCAACTAAGACCGACGAAGCTGTTAAGACAGCTGAGGCTCAGCCAGCTGTGTCAACTCCACAACAGACCACAGCTGAAACAGAGTCAACTGCGCAGGCTCCCCAAGCTGCAGCAGAATCGACTCTACCAGGCACATCACGGGCACAAGTTACCATTGAGCAGATTCCCATTGCCCGTGATGATCCGTTTGAAGAATCATTCCCCTTTTCTCTGGAGCTACCTAACCTTCTTGAAGAATCAGCTAGAGATCAAGAACGTTTCCATAAACCTGATCCCGTTATTCCTACAGATACCATCATCCCAGCAGACTTTGACTTTGACGCTGCTTGGCTGCCAGCAGAGACAGAAGTGACAGCTGAGGTTCGAGAAGTTTTCAAGGCCATATTTGCAGAGATAGAGAAGAAGGAAAGGCACTAGGCCTCACTGGACATGAGACTAGATAACCGAGACGCTAATCGTACTGCCGATCTGTGAGGAATAATTGTCAGGATCCAGGAATAGTGGCAACAACAGCTGACAATGCGCGTAGAACAAGTTCGATACTTCAGAACATTGTTCAATAAATTGCTAGTCTGGCAGGCTGAGAATGCTGATATGAAGAGAAGAATGTAAGAAAACATCGATCGAATGCATGAATCTCACAACATAGAGATGCAGCTGCTGCGTGAATTTCATAAGAAAGAGCTTATGCGTGTAGAGGAGAACATGGAGAAGAAATTCAGCCTCCTCATGGCTGAAATGAAACTGGTGGCAGCTGAATCCAACGCCACCCGCTCGAATTCCGTGCGGCAAAGATACTGCAGTTAGGCGAAGCATAACTCACCTATTAGCCGCTTAGACTTCATGATTGGCTTTGGCTTGTTTCGGGGGTTCCTCTCTCCTTTGATGATGCCAAAAAGGGGAAGAGGAATACCTAAAGGCGTTGAAAGGTTAAGCCGAGAAGAAGGGCATTGTGAAGGAGAAGACAACTAAAAACCGAGAAGAGAGAAGAAGGAAAATCTGAGGGTGAAGGTTCGAAAGATATGACCCCGATGATTGCTAAAACCCCCAACAAGGACTTCATCACGGTGATATCATCAAAGAAACTCCCGATGACTCTACCGCTCCAACACTCCGCAGCACTATGAAAAGCGAAAAATAGTAGAAGCAGGGATGAAGAAGGTGGAAGGAAAGATGGATGCCCGAGTGATGGATACACTAAAACAATATGGAGGCATTCATGCAGGAAGAGACACTGATGACATTTTAGATGTCAGAATCGAGCCAAGATCTGTTGATGAGTTCAAGACGCTCGCATCCGAGGGTTACTTCGTAAATATGTCCATGGCCCAAGCCTGGGATTTGTATTGGGAAAAAGGCCTCAACTTATGTGAAGAAACTGACAGGCAGCAGACTACTGGCAGTCACTCTGCTGGTCACTCAGCTGGGAAAAAGAAGGCGCCAGTACAATACACGCCCAGAGGCAGAGGAAGAAGCGATGGAGAAGGAAGAGGTTTCGGACCTAGACCTCTGCCCAAAAACATTGAATATATAGATCCGGTAAGAAAGGAGGGGATCTATTGGGGGGTTCGACGTTAAGTAGCCAACCCGCAAGTGGCCAAGAACAATTTTGAGTATGTAAAGAGAATCGAAGAAGAAAATAGAAGACAAACTCACCATGGGAAGAGAGATAAGAAAGGAAAAGAAAAGATGAAGTTGCGTAGAAGGCTTATGAGAAAAAGAAAGAAGAAGAAGAGAAGAAAAGAAAAAGGTCGAAGATGACAGAGCGAAGAAAAGAAGAAAGAAGAAGGAAAGGAGATGAAGTGTTGTTGTCCACCCCTTCATGTAATTTACTATGTAAATGCATTTGTATGTAAGTCTTCCCTTCATATTGAATAAAATTGTATAATTTCTATACTTGCGTAGATATAGAATAGCATGATTAGTTTAAGCTCTGATTAACCTCTGATACACTTTGTAAACAATATGTAAAGAACAAGAATGTTATTATCAATAAAAGATTGATTCTACGCATACATTCTGTGATTCTACATTGTCTGTGCGTATCTTTGCTATTTAATTGTTGAATGCATGTTTTAAGTTTTGGCATCATCAAAAAGGGGGAAATTGTTGGGAAATTAATTTTTAGATTTTGATGAATGCCATGTAAAACTTAGAATAGAAAGTTGGCACCCCATTTTCCTTCTAATTTGCATTGTAGATAGGGTTGGTCGAGCTGAGTTAAGTCAGCTATGCCTGAACATGCAAGAAGTCAATTGGAGACTAGAAGGAAGACTCCGCTGTGAGGCAGCTGAGTGTAGCAAAGAAGAAAAGACAGGAACTCGACTGAAGGTGCAACTGAGTAAAGTGTCAGTGAAGTCAACTCAAGATAGCCAAGTCTCAAGTTGATGCGACAGATGAGTCATCCAATGATTGGAAGCTGACTCGAAGTCATCTGGGGAAATTAAGGAAATGCAGTCAAGTCGAGACAACTGAAAGAGATCCGTTGCACAGAAGTCAAGAAGATTGATTAAACAAGTAATACTCCCATACTGCCTTTCTCAAAGTGCTCAGTCCCAGAAGCGTGCAAAAGGAATAAACCAATGGGAAGCGCTGCACCTGTGTCAGAACTTTGAAAAGTTGAAGACTCATTCAATACGAGGAAATGTCAATTCCAAGGACTGCAACAAGACAAGCCAACGACCACAAGTGTCTTTTGAAAATTAACCTATCTCTTCAACGGGCAAATTTTTCAAAAGAACACTATAAAAGGCTGAGGAATCACCTTGAGAAAAGGTTACCTTGTTACCTGAAACTTTCAAGCTATCATTCGAGCTGTAACCTACTGAAATATTCTCAAGTCATTCAAGCTCAATCCTCAAGCCTACATTACGAAGGAAATCAATCTAACACTCACCTGTGAAGGAAAGACGACTTCAATCAGTTGAAGGGGAAACATTTAAAGAATCAAGGGGTCTACATTCCACGGAGGATTGTAGAAAGGTTCAAGGTCGAACCAGTCTCAAGTTTTTGGAGGGCTTCGTGATCAAATCCAAGAAGCTTGAGCAAGTGGGTTGTAGTAGCAAGGCACCCGCCCTGTGAAGAAGAAGGCGAGTCGCACGAGAAGCCACCGTGTGACCAAGGCATCTCCAGATCGAGTCCCAAAGGATCTAGTGGGTTGTGTGATCAAGACTTGCATCCGGGACCGATAACCACTTTGTACATTGATCAATACTTAGTAGATTCCTCCAGGGAGTTGGAGAAGAGAGGAGAGAAGAATTACCCCATCTTCAAACCTCTATAAAAATTTATCGTGTCATTTACATTTCAAAGACTTTAATTCTCATATTATTTTGATATCTCATTGATAAATTTGATGTCCATCGATAATTAACAAAGTGCTATAATCAAGTATTAAAACAAACTTAAACCAAAATTCAAGGGTGTTAAGTCTTCCGCTGAAAACATATCACAGTCGAGTTAAGTTTTAGTCAAAACAACTGAGTTATTCTATCAATAGCTCAACAGTCCGTTGGGTGGCTAACTCTGCTGATTAACTAACTTAGTTGTCCACCAAGGACTTAGCTGTGAAATACTAACTCTGAACTATTTAAAAGGACTAAATCGAAAAGTTGGTAAGGTTTATTCAACCCCCCTTCTAAACCTTACACTCACACCCCTTGGGACCTACACATCTCAAATGATATACAAGAAACAACAAAAAAGAAATTAAAGAGATTAAAGAAGAATCTTATCTATTTCTGGATGATAAATGTCTTCAATCTTCTTCCCCAACTCTTTCCTTGTGTCTTGGTGGTGTTGGTTTTCATCCCCAAGTGTCCTCCATACCCTAGATCAAGCCTTTCATGTATTTATTTATAGTACCCTCTTTTTAGATCCAAAAATCGGAGTTTTATTGTTTTCTCCGCCCACGGGCGCTGCAGCCGGCACTTGGCGCCGCAGTGCCAAAAGTAAAATGCCACAAAGACAATTTTTGTACCGGGCACTGCAGCGCCCCCAGACAATGTCTGAATTTGCCTTTGCGCCATTCATCAAAGTTGTAGCCCTATCTCTTAGCTTTCCATAGCCACTTGAATCAGCTCAATATCAATTTTGTAGAGAGAGTTATGGCCAGAATACGAAACCCTGCCAGTGATGAAAATTTCATACGCGTTTGGGCATTTCTTCAGATCAATCTCTCGTTGTTTGATCATCCTTGCTTCTTTTGACACACGACTCATTACAATGACTCTAGGCTCAATATAATTGGCTTTAAACATGTCTTGACCACTCAAATGACTCGAAATAATGGAAATTAATGCCTAACCTGTGAGATATAACAAAAACGACTCAAAATACTCAAAAATAATACAAAACTCTAGTCTCTGAAGCCCAAATCAATGGTATAAAACTAAGTGAACAAATACCCCCAAACTTAGAATATTGTTTGTCCTCAAGAAATTACAGACTCTTGAAGAATATGAAATATACCAGACACAAAAATATAGAAAACTTATTCGACCCGACTACCAATCAAACATGCGTTTTAACATTGTGATCAAAAGTGTGAAATGTACATGCCAACTCCGTTTACATTATTCAAATAGATTCATGCAATAAAGTGTTGTCAAAATGATCAACTTTTTGAATATCCAGATGAAATGCTTACCGGACTCCATCAACTTGTCATTCACATTAATCTCCACTAATATAGGCTAATGTAACACAAGGATCAATAGGACTTTCAAAGCTTATAATGTGGGCTTAGGGTAAGGTAGGAAAATATAGGATTAAGTGGCTCAACTCACCCAAACACATAATTATCACTTCAAATCACCAATAGCCAAACAAAATAGCTACCTTCACTTTTGTTGAATTTTCGATTGTTCTCCCTTTATGAGCCTCGATTTTGTTATTTTTTTTGAAACCCCCAAACTTATTCTTTTGCATATTTTAACACATGGGGTTTCATATATTTTTTTTTTCCGAGCAACTCCATGCAAGTAACATATACCCTACTTATCATACTCTCCTCAACCTTCAATATTCTTCTATACTTTGTGTGTATGAGTGATAGTTAATTAAGATTTTCAAATGTAGGCTCAAGGTATAAGATTGGTTGCCAAAAACGAGTTTAACAGGCTCAAAGGGGACACTAGTGAAAATATATAATATAAAGGTAGACATTTTTTGCTCTAGCTTGTTCAAAGATGGCCTAAATCATTTCCTTAATGCTAATTCACCTAGGATTTTGACTCGACTAGTGATCAGACAAGTTCTAGAATCCGGTGGGATCATACAAGAAACACTCAACTTCATAAATCATTTTCAAATAAATTAACCAAATTATGCATGTAGATGGAATTAATGGAACGAAACATAGATCACCGCTCAAACACATGCTCTTTTGACCGTTTAACTCATATTCGACAAATTCACTTAGTCATGAAGTTCTACAGTTCAACAAACGACTCGACTCAACTCAACTCAAAGCAAATATATAAAGACTCTGCATTATTTTTTTTAACAACTGAAAAAGAAAATACGAAGAAAGTAGGATCACAAACTAAAAAAGGTATTACCACTCCCCCCAAACTTAATATAACCATTGTCCTTAATGGAAGAGGTGCAACTCCTCGTCAGAATCGTGGGGTGAAAGAGAAGCAACAGGGCCAATTGGTAGCACTCCATAGGGGCCGATGGTTTTTCCTTGCCTTTCTATGATTTAGGAGGCACGATACCAACTCACAAACAAAACCAAACACGTGGAAACGAGCAATGGGGTAAAGTACCACAATATCATGTGAAGACCATGGGAGGTACATCAATGTTATATAATTGTGATCGACATGTGAACTCCTCCAAGCAATAAACCAAGAAGGGTATGCAAAATTGTTAAATTTCTCATTGAGGCGTTTTATCAAACACATGGTGGGCATAAATCGAGGTAAATGATGTATATGCAATTATATATCAATTTATGCCAAAATTTCAATGCATCTAAATACTATCACAAGAATCAACTTATGCATGAAATTTTATCAGAATCGGGTAATGAGCACGCAAACAGGAGTTGGGGTGAGATGCAACATAAATACTCCTAATAAAACGCAAAGATGCAAACTTAATCAAACTATGAAAGCAAGTAAAATGAGCTTGGGTTGCCTCCCAAGAAGCGCTAAATTTAAAGTCTTTAGCTAGACTTTTGTTTTACTCAACCAGGATCCAAAAACAAGTGTCGATCATGCCACGCCTTTGTATTTCCCAATAGTATAAAGCGATCCTTCATGTATGTAAGACGTGGATGATTAAGGATCACAATGTTGATGGTATTTTGGAAATCAAAAAATGTGTTCCTAATGATGAAAAATGGTTTATCAATCATAGTAAAGATATTTCTATCTTTACTCACATTAAATATCATGAAATCTGTAGAACATGTGAATTGATCACCATTATCAAACATTGTTCCTTCAAGTATATGCTTCTCAAAATTTGATACATTTGAATTGAAGCTTACATCTAGAGTGCGCATATTTTTGTCAATATGAGGATTTTCAATTGAGTGAGAGATAGAGATACTCCCTGAGTTAATTTGATGTAGCTCCTCTTGTAAGATCATATTGCACTGTTCAAAAGTCTCCTCCAAATTTTGAAGGATGTCCACCTTTTTCATAATGGGTAATTCATGTTCATGATTTCTATTTCACCATGTCCCAAGAATGATGACGACTCTTCATTATTAAGTTGGTCAATCATTTGTTGGAGTGACTTTGACATATTTTGACATGTGATCTCAATTTGTTGGACACTTGCCTCGGTTTGTAACATTCTATCATCAATTTCTCGATTTCTTATCATACACTCTTCGATAAACTCAGCAAGAGTTTCTTCCAACTTGGACCGACGTTTTCTCTCATCTTGTCGTCTTCTTGCCTCACAATCGTCTAGAAATTGGTAAAATATTTCTTCCAAGCTAGACAATTGTTCTTGTGGCTGATGAAAGGATTCGTGATTTGCAATATTACGGGACCATACATCTTCTTTAGGTGGATAATAAGGAACAAAATTGTTCATACTTTGACTTCCAAAAATCCTAGTAGCATCATCGATTGGCCACGTATATGAATACATTATAATTCCATCCAACAATGTGCCTAAAAAAATTACATAAAATTAAAACAATAAAAGAAACAAACAAATAAAAATAAATTCTCAGACTAGGCAATCAACCTTGATATTACACAAAACACATTCCCGAAAGAACAGCGCCAAAACCTTGTTAGAGATTTTTCTAACCGCAAGTCTACTGATGTCAAATTTTAATATAGTGATATGAGTAGGGTTGTCGTATCCACAGGAATACGTGTATAAGTACCAAGTATAAATTACATATGCTATATTTGACAGATCAATAATAGGTGGATATCTCAATTTACAAATAAAAACAACTAGATGTAACTAATCAAAATATAAACATCTAAATCTATGGGAGAATGAATTCTAGAGGTGTGATGAATCTAGTTTTCCCTTATGTTATCAATATGGTTTATCAATCACAAATTACAAATTTATAAGTCGAAATTTCTACAATAATCATTTCCTCTCTCGAGTGACAAATGATTGATAAGTGCATTTTTGTTCATATTTTTATAACTCTTTTCGATAATTTCCTTAACTTTTTAGCTTAAAATCAATAAATTCAAGAAAAATCACATTGGCTTGTTTTGAATGATGAAGGTAAAGACTTGAAGCAAATTCATATGAATTTCGTATGAATAGACGAACAAAAATGAAGTCTAACATTGATCAAAAAGAAGACAAGAAGACTCAATCTCGTGTAAAACACGCCCGAGTGTGTTTGAAAACATGGCCATGCTTCAAAGGGAAGAAAAACAAGAAAAGCAGAAAAACACACCCAGGCCGTGCTTGCAAAGCACGACCGTGTTCAGCATGACGTCCACCCAAACACGCCCAAACCGTGTTTAAAAACACACCTTGCCAAATTTCCTATTGACGAAGAAAACACGGCCGGGCCGTGCTTTACCTCCAGCTCAAAAATTTTCATCTTTTGGCGGAAATTATGGAGACTTTTGCTTTTTGACAACCTTTGAGCAACTTTTACACCTCATTTTGTTGCACCAAACTCTATTATTCCTCAATTATCATATGAAAAACAATGATGCAAACAACCCAACTATGGAAGTGGAGCATTTGTTTAGCAAAAGATAGCATTATTGATGTATGCTTTTACAAAGATGATGCCTATAAAAGCCAAGGATTGGAGTTGGGATATTCATTCATTCATAGAGAGATTCATTGTATATTGTAAGTTTCAAAGCAAAATACATTGAGAGGATAAAAGAGAGGTAGAGTTGGAAGTTGAAGAACAATAGAGGAGAAGGCTTGGAGCTCAACATCATTGCAATCAACCAATGAGGAAGTCTTGAATTGGCCTTGAATAAGAGTTAAGTACACCATGTTCATTTTATTCAAATCTTCTTGTGTAGTATACTCTTTTGTCAAAGCCATGTGTAGCTAAATTTCTAGTGTTTGAATGTAATGAACTCTAGAATGAATTTGTGATTAGGCTTGTATGTTTTTAATAAATTTTCATGATTTGTGTTATTCACTTATATTATGCTTTATTCATTCAAATTGGTATTAGCGCGATATTGATTTGAAGTTTATTCTTCACCGGGAAATCGAGAGATTCATGGTGAAATAGAACCTATATAAGTGAAAAGAGTTGCATGCAATCCTAGATATAGGACGACATAAATCTTCTGGATTAGGGTCAAACCTAATATGGGAATTCACAAATCGTTATAATGTTGTCTTGGGGGTTTTAACTAGAAACATTTCGATTAATCAACTTGAGATTAGAAGTTATTCGCGCTCGATAGAGGGTTTAACTTAAATCGGGAATTTCTACGGTCCATGAAACATGTGATTTTACTAAAAGAGGTTGGTTTTTACTTAAGGGATTATGGTTGTATTTTTATCTTGTTAAATCACAAAAATATTCTATAAAGATTTACATTCAAACACATTTCTAGCTCTTGATTTCTTAATTCTACAATATACTTTTATTTGATCTTTTGTAAGTTGCAATTATTTTAAATTCTCTATTTCTCATTTTCCATTTTAACAAACAAAACTCTGAAAATTGTTTGATTAAATAACAAAAAGACGGTAATTATTAGTACTTATAATTCTCGTGGGAATGACACTCGGTACTCAATAATCTATACTATAAAACGATATGTGCACTTGTCTAAGGTTTTAAAGGTAGCTTTTGAGCCATCAATGATTATAGATCACAATTGGGAAATCAATTCTCTATAAAAATCACCAAATGCAATCTCAATAAAAACTATGAATGTTAATAAATGACTGCAAAGGATTCACAAATCTTTCAATTCTATGAAATCCTAGGTTATGCTATTTCAAGGTCATGTATTCAATTACCTCTCTCAAGTGTCAAATCAAATCCACCAAACACTCTAAATTATTGATCAAGTAATTTAGAAGCAATAGATCCAAATAGCACAAATAAATTGAGAATCTAGATTGACAAACCACAATATCAAGACATAAGTTCAAACATAGATTACATCATCCCTCTAAAATTATAAAGTTTAGCTCATGATGAAAATACAAATATCCATAATCAAATGAGAATGCATCTCAAATGATATACAAGAAACAACAAAGAAGAAATTAAAGAGATTAAAGAAGAATCTTATCTATTTCTAGATGATAAATGTCTTCAATCTTCTTCCCCAACTCTTTCCTTGTGTCTTTGGTGGTGTTGGTTTTCATCCCCAAGTGTCTTCCATGCCCTAGATCAAGCCTCCCATGCATCTATTTATAGTACCCTCTTTTTAGATCCAAAAATCAGAGTTTTATTGTTTTGTCCGCCCACGGGCGCTGCAGCCCCCGGCCTTGGGCGCTGCAGCGCCCAAACGTAAAATGCCACTACACACTTTACGGGCACAGAATGGCGCCGTACAACGCTTTCGGCCAAGGCCTAGCCCCAAGACAATGTCCGAATTTGCCTTTTGCGCCTTCATCAAAGTTGTAGCCTATCTCTTAGCTTTCCATAGCCACTTGAATCAACTCAATATCAATTTTTTAGAGAGCGTTATGGCCAAAATACGAACCCTGCCCAAAGGATGATGAAAATTTCATACGCGTTTGGGCATTTCTTCAGATCAATCTCTCGTTGTTTGATCATCCTTGCTTCTTTTGACACACGACTCATTACAATGACTCTGCACTCAATATATTTGGCTTTAAACATGGCTTGACCACTCAAATGACTCTAAATAATGGAAATTAATGCCTAACCTATGAGATATAACAAAAACGACTCAAAATACTCAAATATAATACAAAACTCTAGTCTCTAAGCTCAAATCAATGGTATAAAACCAAGTGAATACTAGTGCCTCGTCTGGATATTTCCTAGCAAGGCACCCCCGGATGCAACATCTATAATAGTTCTTGTGTTGCCACTCAAACCATTTTAAAAATATCGAACTTTGTTCGTAGTCGGGATATCCATGTTAAGTCCGCAAGAAATACGGGCTCATGCTCATTTATATTGCTAAAACTCGATCCAAATAAGGCAAGTCTAGATCTTTTCCAAAGACATTGAATCCTAATATATAAAGCAACATACTATACATATATACATAGATAGTTAACAACGTGATGACGCCGCCCAAAAATGAGTAAAGTGGCATAGCCTTTTACCTGGTTAAATTAACGATTTGTTCAAAATTGCAAATCACTCTAAGTCAATTTACCGATCTGATAATCTAACAGTTGAAGTCCGAGAATCAGGAAAACTCCAAAGGTAGTTTTGTAATAGGAAGTAGTCTGCAACATATACCAGAAAATGTTAGGAGAGCCCTGGGACTATCCCAAAGAAATCCCTCTGATGTTTAAGTCAGCAAATTAATGTCGAGAGAATAATCCTAAAGCAAACAAATTCATTAAGTGATTAAGCTTATATTAACTTACAAATGAATAAAAAATAGACTATTTGTGTTTGTGATGATAGGCCTTATGGGCTTAATTTAATGAACTGAGCCTCATTGACTATTTAATGATAATTTGACTCAAAATAATTAATAATTATAGGTAATTAGATAAATAATTTTGAAATTATATAATGCAGTAATTCGATAGTAATCAATTTACCCCAATAATTTATCATATAAAAAAATGTCAATAGGTAGTGTCTTTGTTGCAAAGTACCCACTGATGATGTATGCACACAAATACAGTACTTCCACTAACTTAAATGTTGACTTGATTATGATTTTTATATGACAAACAGAATAGACATCAATTCCCACATTAACCACATATAGATTATTGCTATGGGTTTTTTAAAAATTCAATATTCATATATTATATTCAACAATAATGGCCATGATCCGTTGTGCCCCAACAACATCACTTTCAGCATGCCTCCCCGCCCCAAAATAAACTCCATATCATAAAAGAAATTTGCTTCACAATATAGCTAGTGTTTATAACCACGTGTCCGTCGAATGGCCACGACACGTGCCACGATTCAATATTCACCATTTTCAGTATTAAAGAAGTTCAACCAACCCGAAAGAAAAAATGTAATATTAAATGGGCCAATGCAATTGATAATAAGAAATTGCCCCCACACATAAATCACTCAACTTGCTCTTTGATAAAACTACTGAATTTCGTTTCATTCATATAAAGCATAAATTTGAACTGTGCACTTAATTTTATGCGATTCTGTATTATTGAGTCGGGTTAATCCGATTTTACCATCGTTAATTTAAGAACTTTAACGTTACAGTACTTATCCATTATCACAAGATATCAACATCCGTATCATATTATAAACAGATTTAAACCAAGCTGTTATAAGATAATTAGTTTTTTAACCTGTATAGTGTAGTACATAGAGCAATGTTTTTAATTGTAGTTTTGGCTTCTATATTCTTTCCTTGGATCGAAATATACTCAAGTCAAAGTGTAACCCAACGGTTACCATTGATCCCAACACTATATAATTATAACAAGTACATGAGGATGATCCAAGTAGCCATACTACTGTAACATAATATATGCATATAAGTGCATGCATGGGCCTAGTCACAGGATTTTCGGTCAATCCGGTCAGAATTGTTTTTGGTTTTGTTAGTGGTTGTCGGGCCGAGATTTAAAACATTAAAAATATTACAATAAAAAATCAATGTCGTACCTTATAATAATTTTTTGTAGGTTTAACCTTCATACTCTGAAACCGCTTTACCATCCCTTTATTCATGTTTAGGAGCACTTATGTAAAAGCTCATTTTAGAAATGGACTTCTTAAGTAAGTGATTTTTCAAAAAGTCTTCAATTTAGGGATCGCACTGACCGACCAGCCCACGGCACCGTCATGCCCGTGACCGCGGCGGGGCGAGGCGGGTGCAGGTATCACTTCCGTCTTGCGGATACCCGTCTCGCGCCGCCTATATTTAATATATATTTTGTACATATAATGTATATTATATTTTAATTTTTACTTTTTTAATATTATATATAACATTTACAATTTGAAAATAATAATTTTGTAAAGAATATTTTATAAAGATATTAAAAATAAATATTTTATTCTTTTTTGTTCATTTTTTTATTTAGTGTGGGGTAGATTTTGGTCGAACCGCCCGGTGCCCCGGCGGGTCGGCTTTGCCCGCCCGTCCCTACATCTAGATACCCGACTCGAGCCGCCCCATTGTCATCCCTACTTCAATTATGATTTCCTAGCTATAATGGATTTTTCCGACAATTAGTTTATCCAAAAGCCTAATCTAAATTAATCATCAAACAACTATTATTATTGTTGATTACAATGTGATTACAACGGAAGCCTTCAACAATGGTTTTACAAACAAGAAAAGAAAATTACAACAAAATGAGAATCCGACTATTACAACTTGAGAAACAGAAAGTCTAGTCGAGTGGAACTCTATCCACAAGACAAATATGTCCCGGCTAGTGCTCACGGTACGACGTAATGTGCCCAAAGATAAAACGGCTTAACCTCATCTGTGTACAGTAGCACCACTGACGCAAAGGCATCTTTCGAACTAAAAGGAGCGAATCGGCACGGACTCGATGCAGAGTGAAATATTGTTGAAAATGTGATACCGAATGTTACGACACTTTGAACAACACCTTGAAATATGCAGAGTGTATGCGATTTTTCTGTGTTCAAAATCTGCAATGAAACCAGTTATATATAGGCAACAGAAATCCACATGGGGAGTGGGCGGTGGTATTTTTGTAATATGGACAATGTCATAGTATATATCACTGGGGATGCATTGACATTATTGTAATATTAGGCAGTGGCATAGAATCACTAGGAGCCTGAAAAGTATTAGTTTTTTCTCAGAAAGTATTAGCAGTCTTTCGGAAAAGTATTTAGTAGTTTCTTGAACAGTTTTTTAGTAGTCCTCATAAAAAAATTTATTTTTCCCTCAAAAGTATTTTTAATCTCCGTAAACATGTTAGTGGTCCCGTTAAAAAGTTTAGGTTTTTCGAATAAGGTTTTTTAGTAATTCCCCTAGAAAAGTATTATTTTTTCTCATAAAAAGCATTAATTGTTCCCCATTCAAGTAATAGTTTCCCCATAAAAGTATTAGTAGTCCCTTGAAAAATATTTAATGATTCCTTTAAAAAATATTAGTAGCCCCTAAAAAGTATTTAATAGTTTCCTTAAAAATATTAGTCTTTCCTTTAAAATGTATTAGTCAAAAGTATTTGTTCTTGAAAAATGCGCTTAGATTTGATTTAGTCAAATCAACAAACACTTGGATGACATGTTATGAGATTTAAAAGTTCGGAACTGAATATCGTTTTGCGCCAATAACTCACGGATTTCAAAGCATAAGCCTTTGAATTGAGAATAAATAATTTTTAAAAAAATCTAAAATAAAATAAAAAAATTTGATGCCTTGGTTTTCCTCCCCTCTCGCTAGCAAACTTCCGCTCACCGCGGTACTAGTTGAAACGTTAAGCAAAGTGCCAAAGCACATCAAGTAAAAATGGTTGCTGGTCGTCGGTAGAAATGGGTCATGGCAGAGGCAAGCAAGGAAAAAGGTGTGGGCAACGTGGTTTCCTTCTCAGTGCGCTTTCGCTCATCTTTATTGACCATAGTCGAGAGATGTGGTTTAGGCCTAGACCTGGTTGTAAAACTCATAAAAGTATTTTTGTGTTTGTTTTTTGTTGGATTGGATTGGGTCAGTAGTTAGGGCTCCTTTTGATGGATTAGATTCGTCAAATCGACTTACACACAAAACTTAGGAATGGCAATGGCCAATGGGTGGGGACGAGGCTGGTATTGGACATACCATTCCCGTCCCCGAATTTCATCCCAAACACCATCCTCATACTATTCTCCGCATTGGGTATTTGGGACGGGGATGAGAAATCTCCATTCAAGGAATGGGGTTCCGATGTGGTATCGGGTTAGATCCCCATTTTGTATTTTTTTATAAAAAATCAAATTAAATTACTAATTAAAATAAATAAAATAACATAAACTAATACATAAAAGAAATAATGACAACAATTAAATTATAAATACCTAAGAGTTTAGTTTTTAAAATTAAAATAAAAAATATTATAAATAAATTAATATAATAATAGATAAATATAATTTATATATATATATATATATTCGATGAATGGGAATAGGGATGGAAAATCTCCGTTTTATATATCTAAACAGAGATGGGGATGGGGACGAAGACGACGATGGGACAGGTGATATAAATACCATTCATATCGCATCCCCGATTTTAGAGAAGTAGGGAATCACCATCTCCATTCCATCCTTGATTTAATCAGGCATTCTCATCCCATATTGTTCGGGTACCAACAGGAAGGATTCTCCCATTTGCCAAATCCCTAACCAAATTTCCTTTAGAACATAATTAAGTTCACAATAAAAATAAACTAAACATGCGTTTGAAGAAATTGAGAAAATAAATTCTATTGAGCCAAAAACACATACGACAAAACAAACAAACTTGAATTTATAAATTTGCCTACTAACAATTTCGATAAATATTGGAATGATTTTGATTATGTATTTCAATTTCTCGTTATTGTAAAAGAAAACATAAGCAGTTGTAAATATTGTGTGTAAAATACATTAAAATATTGACATTCTTAATTTCTCCAGTTTATGGCAAATTACATTATTTTCCTTAATATCAATGAATTGATCTCTTACCACCTAACTCAATAATGAAATCTTAGCCATTAAATATTACTTACAAAAGGTTGAGATTAGTCCTCACGGGCTCGCTTTAAGAATTTGTTCCCATTTATCCAATTCTCTCACACACACACACACGCGCACACACACACACACATATATATATATATATATATATATATGTAGGGATAGGATCTCGTAAGACCATATGGATTGATCTCAACCATCCACATCTACTAATCAGTGGTTCAAATTGCAATCAATATTAGAGCATTTACTAATTATTTTAATCATAAAAGAGTAATATAGTAAATTATTAAGATAGTGTAATAAACTTTCTATCACAACATCATCTACACGCCAATAATCATGAGATATAATGAAATCACTTTCCATAACGGAATAAATCACACAACATCACCATCATTATCTCTTTCATGCCCGCAATTTAAAAAAAGAAAATAAAATCTGTAGCAGAAGGATAAAATTATGACATGAACACCATACACAGAAAAATTTGGATCAGATTTCAATGGAAACGATTAAAAAACCTGCGAATATGGAGAGATCGGATCTGGAACGTAAATTGGGGTCAAAAAAATCTAGAACATAAATTGGAACGTAAATGTATAGTTAGTGTATATTTGATGCATAACTGAATAAAAACAATGCATATTTAGTTTAATTTGTAACTTATGCCCATTAGGGATAGTGGCAAATTACATTTGTAATTTTGATGCATAGCTAGTGTATATTTGATGCATATTGAATAATAACGATGCATATTTAGTTTAATTTGTAACTTGTGCCATTAGGAATAGTTACATATTACATTTGTTATTTTGATGCATAGTTATTGTATATTTGATGCATAACTAAATAATAACAATATATATTTAGTTTTAATTTGTAACTTGTGCCCATTAGGAATAGTGATAGATTACATTTGTAATTTTGATGCATAGTTGAATAATAACGATGCATATTTAGTTTTAATTTGTAATTTGTGCCCATTAGGAATAATGGCAGATTACATTTGTAATTTTGATGCACAGTTAGTGTATATTTGATCCATAACTAAATAATAACGATGCATATTTAATTTTAATTTGCAACTTATGAACATTAGGAAAAATGACAAATTACATTTGTAATTTTGATGCATATATTGTTTATATATGGTGCATAATTATTTAAATATTGGTGCACATACGCATCTGATGTATGGTTTGAAAAAATTAATATTTTTGAAAATGCTAATTTAATGGATTATAAATAAAAAAAAGATGACGAATTCTTCTACACAGTAGCAAAAACTCTATGAGAAAAAAATCGCGTGAAAGAAGAATGATAAAAAGAATTATTCACAGTCGAAAGCTCTGACATAGAAACTGGAGATATGTTTTCAAATGGCGGTAATGTGAAATAAAAACGGGAATAAATCACTAATCAAATCTCAAAAAAATTGATTCCCTGAACAGCTACCAAAAAAATGAAAACCTGCCTACTTTAAATGACAAAACTACCCTTATCGATAAAAAACAAAATAAAAGGTTTAAAATTAGAAAACAAATCTCAGCCTTCGGATTTGATAAAATAATGGATGTGATTAGTCCACATTGTCCTACGTAGAGACCCCTGTCACATTTGATCCAATAACTATATATATAGGGTTGAATCCAATAAGACCATATTATGCGGTGAGACATGGTGAACTAATCAAAGTCATACACCTATAATAACTAAAGACTATGATAAATAGATTAATAATACATTAAATATTTAATTTAATCTCCTAACGGTAATATTGTCAAAATATAATTAATTGCTAATGCAATTATACCAAAACGGTTACAGAGATATAAAATATGATTCATTCATGATTTACTTCCATATCCAGATTCTGCCATATCTCCAATGATGCTCAACGATTTACATTCCCATCCCGAGGACGCTTTCTCATAATTACAGAGAAAACAAAAAAAATGTGATACCTATAGAGAAATGATGAATATTAATACGATGATTTCGATTCATGTCGATGAACAATCATCAATTGCCGAAGAAACTCCACCATGCATCGTTGATAATGTATACATCCATAGAGAACTCGAACCATGTCTTAACAACAAACTATTAAAAACTATAAATTTCACGAAGAAGACGATGCATAGATACTTATGAAACGGTGCATATAATTATAGTACGTTACATGTTGAAAATCGTGCAACAAAATTAAATACATATGCATTGTCTAAAAGCTATCTATATAGAGTAATTAAATATGCATTATATATACCCACTATGCAAAGTGCAATAAAACTATGCAGTATAAATTAACTATACATGATCTAGAAGTTATTTATGCAGTGTAAAAAAATATATGCAGTATATATACTCAACTATGTAAAGTGTCATAAACTATGCAGCAAAAATCAACTAACTATGCAATATCTATAAGTTATCTATGCAAAGTAAAAACTAAATATGCAGTAAATATACCCAACTAAGAAAATGTCATAAAATCATACAGCGAAAATCAACTAATTATGCATTATCTAATAACTATCTAAGTAGCAAAAAATGCTAATTATGCTGGATTCCGGGAAAAAAGGAAAAAAAATGGTCTCCTAAAATAATAACATTAAATAAGGCAGTTACAATATCACCCTATAAAAATGGTTTCAAAAAGTCAAACCAATACCCAATAAACCGTTGGATGATAAAAGTAACACTTTACCCTTAATGAATTAACATAAATGGAAAATTGCCTAAAAACCTGGAAAATCCACAACCATAAATTAAATTCAACCAAAGGCTAAGAATAGTCTACCCAGCCTCACCCCATGAATGTGGTCTTATTTGATCCAATTCTTATATATATATATAAATATATATCAATTTTAGTAGGAGTAATTTGAGGGATGAATATATATATATATATATATATATATACATATATGTAAATATATATGTATATATGGGTCAGATCTAACGGCGAGGCCGTAAGGATTGATCTCAGTCATTATTATAAATCATTGAGTGGTTGTAATTAGATGGACAAAAAATGCCACTAAATAATTAATGTAATCAAAAAAATGGTAATAAGGCAAAACCAACCTTAATTGACACTCAATCCCATAAAAACAGTTACACAACTGAAGAGAGAATATGTCATTATCTTCCACAATCCCATAAAAAAACACCCTACAATAAGTCAAATTTAGATCCTTAACAAATTTGAAGACTAGTGTCATATCTTTTTTCAAGGTTGCAATAGTAAATTCAGATGCAATTTTATTTTGGAAAGTTATTCATACGTGTAAATGAGATGTAATTAAAATAAGCACATTTTAATTCAATGTAATTAACTTAAATATAATTCTATATAATTTTGAAAATATTTGCTATAATTATTACAAGTATCCAAAAGGACATGAATATATCCGAATGCATAATTTTTAAAGCCCATTGCAAAATAGAATTTTGAGTAAATATGTTTTATATTTTTTAATTTATATATATATATATATAATATGTGTCAAATCAAGATCATAAAAAAGACGACTAATTTGATATATTATACACCAAAATAGATCCAAAACGAAAAACGTTATAAAATTTTAAAGAAGAAAAAGAAGAAAAAATAATTAATGTCAATACACACACATTTGAAAAGCTAATTTTTATATAATGTGTTGTTAATATGTGTGTGTGTGTGTATATATATATATATATATATATATATATATATATATATATATATATATAGGAAGGGATCTGTGAGACCACCCTCCTAGGTAAGACCATAGGACCAAATCTACACCATCAAAAACATAAATCAATAGTCAAGATCTAAATAAATCTAAACAACTTTTCATACGAAAATATACATTGTAGGGAGTAAAATAGGAATCCAGCAAATTATATACAGTAATCGCTTCCTAAAAATTAGGGATGTGATCTTGTATTGATCACATCCACATAATCAAGCGATTCACATTTCCTTTCTCTCCCTTCCCATTTGAACCTGCAAATTATTCAAATATGGCAACAGAATCATGCAACAATTAATGAAAAGTATAAAACTATACATTAAAATATTACTAAGTATACATAAACAATTAACTAAGTATACAATTACACTAAACTAACTGTACATTAAAATATTACTAAGTATATAGAAACATTTAACTAAGTATACAATTACATTGAACTAACTATACATTAAAATGTTACTAAGTATACAATTACACTGAACTAAATACACAATTTCACTAAATTATTTATATAACTAGGTATACAATTCCATTGAACTAAGTATACAAATCCACAGAACTAAGTATACAAATTCACTAAACTACCTACTTACTAAACTACTTATATAACTAAGAATACGATTCCACTGAACCAAGTATACAAATCCACTAAACTAAATATACAATAAAACATGACTAAGTATACAAGTCTACGGAAATAAGTATACACTAAAAGGATTGTTCACAAATATGGCGGAAAGAAGTATCAATTTTGAAAAAAACGCTTGAAGTTGATGATTTTCCTCCCTAAAAATTGGGTAACTGAAAAGATAGGATTATGTTTCCTTAAAAATAGCTAATAACCGTCCAATTAACAAACTAATTAAATATAAAAGTACAATTATACCCTTATGAGCCCAAATTAACTAAAATGATCTACACTATCCAAACTTTTAAATCAAGAGTCCATAAGTGTTCTTATGGACTAACCTAAAGGGATTTGTCTCATTTGAACCAAATCCTATATATATATATATATATATATAGAGAGAGAGAGAGGATTTGGTTCAAATGAGACCACCCTCCTTAAGTGAGACAGTGTGGACTAATCATATCCATTTATTTAGTTTTTTCAAAGGATGAGATTTAATTGAATTTTCAGTGTTTTTTCTTTAATTTTAATTCGAATAAGGATAGATTAGTCATTTGACGTATAACTGATTCTTTAATTCACGGTCCCTACATGTTTTTGTTTAACAAGTTTACTATGCAGTACATATATGTTAAACATGCAGTATAATAGTGTTAAATATGTTGTAAATATATATTAAATATACAGTATAATAATGAGCGTGGTTCTCTCTCTCTCTCTCTCTCTCTATATATATATATATATATATATATATAACACTGATTCCTTATATCATGGTCCCCACATGTTTTTGTTTGAAAATTTTAATATGCAGTACATATATGTTAAATATGCAGTATAATAGTGTTAAATATGCAGTAAATATATGTTAAATATACGATATAATAATGAGCGTAATTCTCTCTCTCTCTCTCTCTCTATATATATATATATATAATTGATTCCTTAATTCACAAATTCCTCATATATTTTTGTTGGACAATTTTAATATGATACATATATGTTAAACATGCGAAGATAATAGAGTTAAATATGCGAAATATATGTTAAATATATAGTATAATAATGAGCGTGATTCTCTCTCTCTCTCTCTCTCTCTCTCTCTCTCTCTCTCTCTCTCTCTCTCTCTCTAACTGATTCCTTAAGTCACGGTCCCCACATGTTTTTGTTTGACAATTTTAATATGCATTACATATATGTTAAACATGTAGTATAATAATATTAAATATGCAGTACAAATATGTTAAATATGCACTAGAATCATCACACAGAACATACATGGTCCCCACACATTAATGAGCGTGATTTTCTCTCACTTAACTGATTTCTCACGGTCCCCACATATTTTTGTTTGACAATTTTACCCTTATTGGGATTTAATTAATTGGTTAATCTATTATTATTCTAAATTAATCATATCCTTTGATGTATATAGGGGAATGGTTGAGATCAGTCCACACTGTCTCACCTAGGAAGGTGATGGCACTGGGTTCAAATGTGACAGTCATCCCTATGTGAGACAGTGTGGACTCATCATATCCATTAATTATTAAAAATGGATGGATGTGATTAAATCAATTTTTTTCTGCTTTCCATTATTTCTGCTATTTTAAGGGTAAGATTGTAATTTTGTAATTCAAATCAATTATCCCAGCGGTTTTTCTGGTATATTTGACTTTTGAAACCTATTTTATGGGGTTAGATTGTAACTGCCGGATTTAATGGCGTTATTTGAGGAAGCAGTTTTCATTCCAATTTTTTTATTTTACAATATAGTTATGGTTCTTCTGCTGCTTAAATAACAATTAAATAATGCATATTTAGTTGTTTCTGTTACACTGCGTAACGCTATTTTATTATATTACAGCACTTTTAAAATCTATTTAAGAAACTAATTAAAAAAAAACATTAATAGTTTAGGTGAAAACAGAGTTACGAACTCTGTTTTCTCAGTTTTTTTCCTTCTAGTTTATTTATTTTTTTAATTACTTTTTTGAGAAAAAAATATTTATTCATATTATTATTTTTTAAAAATTATTTTTTCAGAAATAGTTTTATATTTAAAAAAACTTGAACTTAATTGAATTTTTTACTTTACAAATTTGAAAATACATACACCATTTTTCGAATAAGTTTAGTAATCATGTTTCCTATTCTAATTGTGTTTCTAAATTTATTCTAAATTCCAAATTTTTCAATTTTTGAGCAAAAATCAGTTGCACTTATCCGAAAAATAATGTTATGATTGGCAATTTGAGGCACGATACGAACACGACACAAAAATATTGAGTTTGAGTCAGGTGTTATTGGGTTTAGGCCGTTATCGTGCCAACCCGATAAGTAAGTACGATAAAAAAATCAAGCTTATCATCTCGTGTTCGCTACCATTTCTAGTCCGTTAAGCTTATCGAGTAGTGTTAGGGTTAGTACTTATTGGTCGTGCTCTTAATGGGTCGGCCGATAATTGCACCACCCGCATGAGTTACCATCGAAAAATTGTGTATGTATTTTCAAATTTGTAAAGTAAAAAATTCAATTAACTTCAAGTATTTTTTAAATATAAAATTATTTCTGAAAATTAATTTTAAAAAAATAAAATAAATTTTCTAAAAAAATAATTAAAAAAAATAAATTAGAAAACTGAGTTCCTATCTCTGTTTTCTAAATTTTCAGAAAAACAAAAGAAAAAAAATGAGAAAACAGAGTTAGGAACTCTATTTTCACCTAAATAATTAATGTTTTTAGTTTTGGCATTAGTTAATTAAATATGAAAGAATTGAAGGGTCGAATTCTTAGAATAGTGCAGTGATGTGAAATGTGTTGCCAACACTTTAGATAACACAATGGAAGTCTTGTAACTTGGAAACACAAACCACAACAAAAATGAAATGACAGATATTAAAATGAACACAAGAAGTTTCAAAATTTTGTACAAGTATAAAAATACTTGTACGTTGTCCTTAGGACAAAAACTCTTAAATGAAATATTGTTACAAAATACAAAAATACAAAAACCAACAAGACTAAAAGATGTACTCCTTTTAAGTCTTTTAAAGTAAGCAATACTTCATCACAAACCGAGAGAATCCTCCAATTAATGCCCTATACACTCATCTATAACATAGGCTCTCTCAAAATGAACAAACTAACAAATCTAGGGAAGATGATGCCAAAGATGTCGGAATATTCTTGACCACATTATCTTCCCCGCAAACTTTTGTGAGTAAAAGAGTGTCTCTTTGATTTCTTCAATTTGATCTCACACTCCATCCGTACTCTGCTGCCGCAGATTGTGGTTTGCTTTAAATAGACAAAAGTGTAACCACTCAATGAGATAACTTCCACATCTTAAAAACCTCTGAACAAAATAAGGAGATAGAAAACTTCCTGCGACTTATAAAAACTGTTATTAGCCACTAATCCAAAAAAAAACTGAAATTAACTACTAAAACGACATTAATTATCCAGAAATTAACTTACAAAAACGACATTAAATATCCTTAAAAATTGCAAAACAAATATAAAGACAATGCTTGATTTGAAAAGTCAACATTAACAATCTCCCATTTTTGCAAATTTACTCGACAAAACATGCACAAAACTCCCCGCTTAAACCAACACCCCAAAAACCAAATCACGAACATCAAAACAACCAACAAATCGCTCAAGTGTTGCCATCATTGTTGGCAACATTTTACATCTAGCTTCTATCTTGATGGAATACACCAAATCAACTTGCACTAGTTTTGTGTTACTTTCCCCCCCTTTTTGAATGCAAATCACCTTCGTAATTTAAAGAGAGAAAATAACCATGAATTTGTCACTAAGTTATCAATTATAAAAAATAAGAAAGTGATTAATAGGTAACCACCCACTATCACCACTAAGTAAAACCGATTTTGCGATTGTTTTTAAATATATATATAAGAAATAGGAATAAAAAAACAAATATATATATATATATATATATATAACAAACACACAAAGAAAGATCATGAGGTGATATGTACAATGATGCCATCATTTACAAGATCATTCTCAGAATAAAGAAACTCAATTTAAATGACAGAAAGCATTTTTTTTTCCACTTGCATAACAGATCGACAGGCATAAGAATAGTACAAAAAAACTTAAGAAAGTCACAAAATATAGCTCAATCCATTTACACGATCAATGAGCCAAAATTTACAAATATGCCCAAAAAGCAAGTTAATAGTAAAAAAAAACATTTCTTTGACTTCTTTTAAGAATTTGAGTTGCACGAAATTCCTACAAAAGATGATGCATCAATACGAGAAAAACTCAAGAATACATGCTAACAAAAAAATATATACAAACAGACACCGTGATGCAACACATGAAGCATCACACATTTAAATAACACATAAACCAAGAGATTTCTTTTGGAAAAAAAAAACTCACAAAGGATCGACCAATTAAGTCCCTAAATTTCCATTATAAAATACCGCACAAAACACTGGATCCTGCTTAGTAGCGTCAGCGTAGGCTCTCTCGATACCAATTGAAAGAATTGAAGGGTCCAATTCTTAGAATAGTGCGGTGATGTGAAATGTGTGCCAACACTTTAGATAACACAACGGAAGTCTTGTAACTTGGAAACACAAACCACAACAAAAATGAAATGACAGATATTAAAATGAACACAAGAAGTTTCAAAATTTTGTACAAGTATAAAAATACTTGTACGATGTCCTTAGGACAAAAACTCTTAAATGAAATATTGTTACAAAATACAAAAATACGAAAACCAACAAGACTAAAAGATGTACTCCCTTTTAAGTCTTGTAAAGTAAGCAATATTTCATCACAAACTGAGAGAATCCTCCAATTCATGCCCTATACACTCATCTATAACATAGGCTCTCTCAAAATGAACAAACTAACAAATCTAGGGAAGATGATGCCAAAGATGTCAGCAATATTGCTGACCACATTATCTTCCTGCAAACTTCTTGTGAGTAAAAGAGTGTCTCTTTGATTTCTTCAATTTGATCTCACACTCCATCCGTACTCCTGCTGCAGATTGTGGTTTGCTTTAAATAGACAAAAGTGTAACCACTCCATGAGATAACTTCCACATCTTAAAAACCACCTGAACAAAATAAGGGAGATAGAAAACTTCCTGCGACTTATAAAAACTGTTATTAGCCACTAATCCAAAAAAAAAAACTGAAATTAACTACTAAAAACTGACATTAATTATCCGGAAATTAACTTACAAAAACTGACATTAAATATCCCAGAAAATTGCAAAACAAAAATAAAGACAATGTTTGACTTGAAAAGTCAACATTAACAAAATATATCTTAAAAGGGCTTTGGTTTAATAAATTAGCCCAATAAGACATAGTTGTGTATAATGTATTGTATATTTAGTTATTCCAACCTGCATAAATAGTTTCAATATGATGCATAGATAGTTATGAAAATGGGATGTTACTTTGGAAATTATGAAAATGAGATTTTGCATAATATACTGCATATTTAGTTATTTAATACTGCATAGATAGTTTCTATATAATGCATAGTTAGTTGATTCTCCTGCATAGTTTATTACGCATTGTATAGTTGGGGATATGCACTGTATTTTTAGTTTTTCACACTGTGTAAATACCTTCTAAATAATGTATAGTTAGTTAATTTTTACTGCATGGTTTCAAATATGCAATATCTTATAGTAATTCATGAAGTGTTTCTTCATGGTTGATGGTTGATGAATGGTTTCAAATATGTAATATCTTATAGTTGATGTTTGATGCATGGTTAAATATAAACCAGTTCGAGTTCTTCATGGTTGTTTCTTCATGTGGAACAGAAAACGTCACATTCTTCACAGTTTTTTTTCTGTGTTAAATATGCAGAAATCGTTAATGGTGCGTAGGAAGATAAATTTCTTGTGTTGTGTAAATGGGGGAACTGAGAGAGAGAGAGAGAGAGAGAGAGAGAGAGAGAGAGAGAGAGAGAGAGAGAGAGAGAGAGAGAGAGAGAGAGAGAGAGAGAGAGAGAGAGAGAGAGAGAGAGAGAGAGAGAGAGAGGTGAGAGATGAACACGTGAGTTTGAGATTTGTATGAGAGAGAAAGAGATTTGATTCTAATCGCCTTCCATTTCTGTAACTACTTTGTTATGTTATTTTACCATATTACTCTTATGTTGATTAAATTAATATTTTAATATAATTTTTATCCATTAAATCATACCCATTGATTAATAGTGAGGGATGGTTGAGATTACTCCGTTGTATCTCACCTAGAGCTATGGTCTCACATGATACTCTCCCTATATATATACATACATACATACATATATATATATATATATTCCATAATTAAATCGCGAATTACCAAATGCCTATGGTAACGATTTATAAGTTACTCTTTATATACATATGTATATATATATATATATATATATAGATTATAAGAAGTTTCAAACCCAAACCTTTTTTTTCCTTAAATCCCAATTTATGTTTATTTAGGAAGCACGGATACTTCTGTGAGGATGGCGTACCCGTACCAGATACAATACTCCATCCGACACATATCTATACGTACCCAGAAAATGTCCAATTGAAAAAACAAATTACGGACTAGACATTCCAATTTGAAAGAAACAAAGCAACATCCATATAAATTCTTATAGATTCACATATTGGAAAGAGATCAAATTTAAGGAGAACAAATAATGTATAGTTGAGTAGTTGGAAGTACAAAGATTTATGGTTTAAAAAGAAAGTAACAGATTTTCTATTGTTGAAATTTCCAGCATGTTTTATGTCCGTCTTATGAGTTATCACATTTGAAATTTGAGTATTTATGAAATTTTAGTTTTTTATATATGGTTGAAATATTTTTTTAACTAACTTTACTTGGTACGTCTACATTTCAATTATATAAAAATATATAATTGTATATGTATGAATATATATATATATGTATATATATATATATCATACCTGCATCTTAAAAATTTCAAAATACGACATAATCGTATCGTATTCATGTCCAATAACCGTATTAGTGCTTCATGGATGCTTACCTAAGAGAACCGCCATGAGGGAACTTTTACTTGAAGAAAAGAAGATTCCGCACTACATGACGCGATACTGATGGGATGATTAATCATTCATTAATCACTTGTAAGGGGGAAAAACAACATAAAAAATTAAAAAATAGTACTTGATATTTGATAATCTCCATCAGAATCCGATAAATGTCAACTTCATGCATTGACTAAAAAAACGAAACAAAAAGGAGATAATGGTTAATTAAAGGGGTAGCCTTCTTTTGTGACCAAATTAAACATATATAGCAAATCCGTGTTAAAAGGAAATGTCAATTTGTTGCTTTTAAGTTGGAAATTAGAAAAAGTTGCAAGCAATTAGCATGTGGTTGGAGATTTCTTTGATGATTGTTTGGCAGAGGACGTAAAGAACTGAACTAAATATATATAATGTGCACGTAATAAATGGAACACAACAGATCATGGGGACTTTCCTTCATCTTCAAATCAGCTACACACATGAGGGCTTTTCTTCTGTGTGAATGTGTGTTTCTGCAGTTAATAATATATAATTTATTGACAGGTTTTTTTTTTGGAGAATTGCATATTTGAATTATATATCTCTTCCACTTATGATATTCATATAAATAAAATAATAGGATTAATTACACAAATTACAGCAAATCTCATAAGTACCTATGAGATTTGGGGTAATTACAAAAAAATCTAATGAAGTTTTAAAATCAAAAAAAGTATCTAGCTATGAGGTTTGAAGGACTGCGATAACTAACAAAGTTCGTCTAAAGTCGATAATGCCCTAAGTATAATTCAGAAAAAAGAAAATGAACAATTGAAGAAAAAAGAAGTGAATGGACAAAATTACCCCAATCTAGTTTGGGAACCATTGTTTTTGGATGTTTTTTGTAGTTTATGGAAAACCAAAGAGTTAGAAATTGTTTATTCTTCGCAACCAGAATGAGGTATTTGTAATATTATGGCGAGTGTTTTTTATATTATGTAATTGTCAAGAATTTATAATAGAGTTATAGTTGATGTTTGTGAACAGTATTAAAGGGCATTTTTGTATTTTTAGATCAATTTTTTTGATAATGGGGCATTTAGTATCTTAGATTAACTAACGGATGGAATAAATGCAAGAAGAAATCAACCTCGGTAATATATAATAACATAATGATTAGTATGAAAAGATATCCATAGCAGAAGTATTTCCTCCACCAAAATATAAAAATATGTACACGCACATCTCTACAAATTTTTACCTCAAAATAATATCACATTAACGAAACAAAACGAAGCTTCAATAATTCAAGATTTATAAGTTATAATATTTAAATCCTACATTCTCTCTCATTCGTCGAGAGCTTTTCTCTCCTCTCCTCCGTCGAGAGTAACATCTTTGCATTCTAATTCTGTTCATCTTATGTCAATTAGCAAATGGAGAATAAGATGGCGATTCTGTCTTTATTTGAAGAAGAAGATGATGGTTTGGTGTTTGACTCAGAAATCTCAATTGGTGGGGGTTCAGAAACTTCATTGTTTCTGGTTGGCAAGTTCTGTCGATCGAAATGTCAATTTTAATGTGATGAAGGCTCGATTAGCTAGTATATGGCGCCTGTTAAAGGCATGGCGGTTAAAGATATCGAAATCAACGTTTTCTTTCCAATTTTATCATATTTTGGATTTGAAGAGAGTGATTGAAGGAGGTCCTTGGTCCTTTGATAATCTAATGCTGATGCTGATTCAGTTAAGTCCGAGTATGGTTCCTACTTCTACTCCAATTCACGATTAACTTTTGGGTTCAAATTTTTGATTTGCCTATAGGGCTTATGTCGAAAGGGTGGGGAAACAAATGGGTGATTACATTGGATCGTTTTGGAATATGATGTGAAAAACTCTTCATCTCAATGGAGGCCGTATATGCGGATCAGAGTATGTGTCGATATCAATGTACCACTAAAGAGATGCAAGAAAGTTAAACTGCAAAGGGGAGAATGGTCGATTGTCAATTTCAAATACGAGAGATTGGGGTCTTTTTGTTTCGTCTGCGGATTGCTTACTCATACAGAACGATTTTGTGAGAAGCGCTTCAATTATCCTAACGAAGAGGCACCAAGAGAATGGAGTCCGAATTTATGAGCCCTCAACCGTAGGTTCAGTATATCAGGTGGGGAACGGTGGTTAGTTGAAGAAGATGAGAATTGGAAAGAAAACATTCCAGAGCATCATCACCCAGATGCACAGGATTTCATGTTTAATTCAAGTAGGAAAAACTCAGCTTCCTCCTCCGGTAGTGGTGTCGCTTCGATCTCCGTATCACAGTCGTTACGAGGATATTAGCGAGAATTCAAATTTGAATGCGGGGGGCTGATTCTGATAACTCACCTATTATTTCGAAAAGAATGATATCATGAGATATGTAATCGCTCCTCAAATAGTGAAAATAGCCCAATCATTAATTTTGGAATAGATGGGGACGAATTGGAAGTAACGGATGATAGAAAAAGGAAAAGAGGCTTGGTTATGGAGGCCCAACCCCATTTATCACGTAATGTTAATTCTGGTAAGACTAGCTTTTCGGCCCAAACAGAGATTAACCCAAGTAACCATTTTTTATTGGCGGAGTCCTAGATCCTGGGGCCGCCAGAGCCATGATAGCCCTGAGTTGGAATTGTTGGGTCACCACCCGCCCGCAGCAATTCTGTATTATGCGACTTGGTTAAAGCACATTGGCGGATATAATTATTCTCTTTGAAACCTTGTCGCACGCTAACAAAGTGGAGCAGATTTGGATTCGGCTAAAGTTTGATGGTATGTTTTCAGTTGATAAAATTGGAAGAAGTGGTGGAATTTGTGTTTTGTGGAATAATAAAAATGTTTGTTCTTTTTTTGGATTTTCTCGTAATCATGTGGATATGGAATTGTTGGAGGATAATGGTGTGAAATGGAGACTCACGAGGTTTTTATGGGCACCCTAAAGAAAGCAGATTTAAGAGAATCTTGGGATTTACTAAGGAAATTGAAAGGGCTTAGTAATCTTCTTTGGTGTAGTATTGGGGATTTTAATGATCTATTACATCCGTCCGATAAAAAGGAAGAGTTGATCACCCGGTTTGGTTGTTTAGAGGTTTTCGAGATGCGGTTGAGGATTGTAATTTATCGGATATCCCTCTTTCTGGACATACCTTCACTTGGGAAGCACGGAGAGGGACGATTGACGCTATGGAGGAAAGGCTCGATAGAGCTCTTGCATCGGTAAATTGGTTATCTCTTTTCCTGGATGTCAGACTATTGAATACATGTGCACCAATTTCGGATCATTCTCCCATTGTTCTTCATACCAGCCCCCCTCTTCGTAAATTAGTGTTTAAACCATTTAGATTTGAAAATAAATGGTTTTCAGAACCAGAATTGAAAGGTATTGTTCGTGAAGGGTGGATGTCCTCTCACTACAAGAACACTGCTGATAGACACCACCAAAAAGACACCGGTTTTATGACTCTACTGGTGTCTTTTCCTTTTTAACACCGGTTTTGTAAGAAACAGGTGTCTAATTAGTGCTGTCGTTTGGTAAACAACACCGGTTTCCTAGAACTGGTGTCTATTGTACAAAACTTTCCCAAATAAACACCGGTTTTGGCATCGGATTTCGAAACCGGTGTGTATTTATATAAATTATTTTAGATTACACACCAGATTTTTTGACATCGTTCCAAAACCGGTCTATAATATTTTAGAAACCAGATCTTTCGACACCGGTCCAAAGAGCCGGTGTCTTTATTTTATTTACTACATTTTTAGACACCGAATTTTAGATCCCAGAAATACAAATTTTTTTCATTTCTCTTTTCCCTTTATTCCCACACTCCCAATTTCCTCTTCAAAGCAAAACCCCAGCCCCTCCACCTTCGTCTCCGCCGACAACAACAAAATCGCCGAGGCCGGTTCGTGTGATCCAGGCTCATATTTGGATTTGTGACAATCTTTCAACTCTCTTTCTCTCTCTCTCTCTGAGGCGGTGGGCGAGTGGATATCTGGTGGAGATTCGGAGAGGAAGCTACAATAAACCCGTGAGACAACCCACGCACTTTCACGCGCCACCGCATATGGCGTTTCTTTCCCTCTATATCTCTCTATCAGCTCCTACTCCGAGAATGGCGTTGTCTACAGCCCCCTCTTCTCTTTCAACCTCAACCACGTCATTAATGACATCTTCTTCAGTAACCCTCCCTCTGCTGCCGCCTTTGAATTGTTTACAGTGAACCCGCACCCCAAACATGACGCGCGGCCGCCGGAGGTCATGTATTGTGGGTATGGCTCCCGATGAAGAGAAGATGACTCGCCGTTCACCTCTTGATTTTCCCATCGTAAGTAATTTTCTCCCAATCCCCAAAATCCTCATTTCCCCATATTTTGGCTTGAACCCTAGCTTTAATTCATAGTTTAATTCAAGACATTGTTTTGCAGTTTCTGAATCGAAGCAAAAGGAAGAAGATGTTCACCATGAAAATCCACACAGTCGACTTCCCTCTGCCCCTCCACACCACATTTACGTCCACCAACACCTCCGCCGCCGCCGCACACAGTCGATTTTATTTGATAATTTATTTTTCAGGTAGAGGTTTGCCATATATATTTTTCTAAACACCCCTGTATCTTATGTTTGCCTTTTTCCTTTCTCTTATTTTATTTTGTTGCTTCATCAAAGGAATGCGACATAATATGTTAATAATTTTCACAACAAAACATTATCTTCATAATCGAGAATTTCAGACATTCGCATTTTAAATTGACATAGCATCTCCACATGTTGTAGATTTGCAGCAAAAGTTTTCCACGGCTCGCAGGAAGAAGTGATGATAACATCTTCTAGAAGCAATAAGTTGATGGCTCAAGTTCAACAAATTGAAGCTGCACTTTCTCCGCTTGAGAAGGCTTTGCTGGCACAGAGGGGCCACTTACACTTTGCTTATACAGCTGGTATGGTTATAATCCTTGCTTTTCATAGTTTCAACCCTGATTTCCCCTTCCTAAATTGGGGTAAGTGATTGTATCCTACCAACATGCACTCACTGACTAAGCTGCCTCTTCTAGTTTTCTAAGTTAGAGCTGGTTAATCATTACTCTTTCTGCAGAAATTCTCTTCCATCTTTTATGTCCTAATTAGAAAATCTGTTTGCAGGTATCAATTTCCACGGGAGACCCGGATAGGTTCGATTTCCACAGGGAATAAGATCTTTTGGACCCGAATTTCATGGAGCGGATACGGACTACAGTGCCTCTCGTGCTTGATTGGGAATCTGACTTGTGCACAAGTTGAGAATTCTGGCCCTTATGGGGATTATGCTTGTATATCTTGTTTAATGAATTACGTTGTTTAATTTAGTCCGTACATGTTGTATATGCACTGTGATTGACTTTTGGACTTGTTGTAGTAAAAACCCTTGTTTGGTAATGATAGGTATTTTAGATAATAATAAGAAGAAGAAGCTATGAGTGTTAACCCTTTCGATGATCCGAGGGTTATAAGATTTGGATTTGAATCTTTCCTTTAGTAAAAGTAATTATGCGACGAAGCACTAATTGGACCTATCTTTGAATTTACCTTGATGTTTTTAATTCATTTACAAGTCCAGTCACAATGGGACTTATTTGTTATGTTGTGTCATGAGTGTGGTCTTTTATGTAATGGCATTTCATATGTATCAACTATCACCCACTACTTGAATTTTTAATTATAAATTTTTAAATTGATTAGCATTTGTTTCACGTTTCTGTACCTTCTATCATATTATCATATAACAGCTCACCTTGTTATATCACCTGTTATTCTATCTTACTCTTGGTTTGTGCTTTGTTTGTTTTTTTATAAGGATCATATCGTCTTACTGATCTGTTCTTTATTATAGACGAAAGATTTGAAGTTGTTGCCAAAATTAAGGCGTGCATCTCTGAAAGTTCGCCGCACTTGTCGAAAAAAGATCCAAGAGAAGATTTTGGCTCTTTTGGATAAGTTCTAACTTGTCGATTTCAGAGTTAATATGATTTAATGTTGAACTGTTATTGTATCCAATGGCTCTCACACTATGTTGTATTTCTAGTTTTTGCATTTGATTTCTTCTTTTGGTCACCAGAAACATTATCAATGAAAGGGCTGACTATGAATTGCATGGACCGCAAATCAGAAGCATATGAACTTGTTAGACTTGGGTTAAATGTTAACTTCCATGATCTTGGGCCTTATTTTACTCGTCCATTCAGTTTTAAACTTGATTCTCATTTGTGCAGAATGACCTCAAGAGTCATGTTTGCTGGCATGTTTATGGTCTTCTGTATCGGTCGGACAGAGAATACAGGAAAGCAATAAAGTGTTACAGCAATGCACTAAGAATAAATCCTGATAATATTGAAATACTTCGGGATCTGTCTCTTTTACAGGTGTGTATTTATGTACATGTTTATTACTAAATAAAATAACTTCTTCATTAACAAAAGTGTTTTTTTTGGGTGAGTGTGGGTGGGTGGTCAAATGAGGCTGGTGAATGATAAATCCTGTGTAATAAATTCTCATTTGTTTGCATCTTTTGCTTTCCTCCTTTGTCTTATATGTATGGACATGTCCACACATTTGTGTATAGTATGTGAAAATTTCTATTTGGCTTGGCTGATATATTAAGCACTTGTGTTATTTTTCTGTGGCCAGTCTAGTCAGATAGTGCATGGAACCTAAAATTTCCTTTTTTCCTGTATGCAGTGGCACTTTATCTGCATTTTGGCACATCAGTCGTCCACGAAATAACAACAGCCCTGGGAATTTACTGCTTCAGGTAAAGACCATGTCACTTGATTCATGCTAATTCCAAAAACAGCTGATTATCCTGACGACCATTTTAATTGGCAAAATGAGTTCTTTCCCGTTGGACCCTATTCTAGAATCGACTTTCGGATTTCAGATTTGTTGCTGCAATAACAAATCCCCACTTGATATTTGTCGTTTTACTTTGTGAAACCCATATGCTTTCCATATGTACATCCATCTTATAATTGATTTTTGGGTTTATCACTGATTGCAGGATTACTAGGAAAGAGGCTTAGGTGTCATTACTGTATCAATTGGTCGTGCGCTTCTGTACTTGAGGTAATCAACTCTGTAGAAACTACAAAATTGGAAACAAAATGGTTTGAACAATAAAGATTTCTTGTGTTTGAGCACATTTTGGTCAATTTGATGTTGCTTGATGTGCTCAATTTGAGCTATTGATCCTAACTCTCAGAAAAAAGTTAATTAACTATTTTGCTCACATAAAACAACATGGATGGCAAATTATTTTTTCTCCATATTTGTTCACAGTTCATTTAAAGGGATTCTTATCTCAAAATGCTTATGCATTTATTTTTTCTCCATATTTGTGCACATTTTATTTATTTCTTAATATATATTTTCTTGTGGCATGCAGTTGCGCTTTTTGGAAGGGGTCATACGGAAAAGAGTTTTGAAGATACAACATTTATGCGATATAAAACAGATTTAGCTTGTCTTTTTTGTTGGAGCAATAGAATTCAAATTATGGATTTTACTTCTTGGCTTGATGGGTTGATTTTATGTATATATCTTGACACTATGTTGCTTTTTTTTGACATAATGAATTTGAAGTATTGAGTAGTTTAATTTGATATTCAGTTTAGTTTTGTGAGTTTTGATGTGCTGTGAAAATTATGAATTTATTAATAAACCAGTAATTTGGGTTCTATTCATCAAAAGACACCGGTTTTAAAACAACCGGTGTCAAATACATAATCTTTTAACATCGATTGCCTTAGACACCGGATATTTTATATCTACAACACCGGTTTAAAACCGGTGTCTTTCAAGGAAACGACACCGGTTTTGAACCGCTGTAAAAAATTTCAGACTTTTACACCAGTGGCTCTAACACCGGTTGTTTTATTGATAGACACCGGTTTAAAACCGGTGTCTTTCAAGGAAAAGACACTCTAGTTTTAAACCGGTGTCAAAAAGTTCGAACTTTTAACACCAGGTGGCTCTAACACCGGTTGGTTTACTAATAGACACCGGTTTAAAATCGGTGTCTATCAGCTTTTTTGTAGTAGTGTCTTTGGAACCAACTGATAATATCACAGTTAGGCTACACAGGTGTTCGGAAATATTGAAAATATGGGGCAGGAAACAAATGATTATTTTTCGAGATGAATTAAAAGCATGCCAAGGGGAAATGGAATTCCTTCGAGATTACGATGATCAAGACTCAGTGGCCCGATATAAGGAAGCAAGGACTCGATATGCGAAGTTATTAGTCAAAGAAGAAGCGCATTGGCAACAACGAGCAAAAATGTTTTGGCTCCGGGATGGTGATTCAAACACAAAATTCTTCCACGCGGTGGCATCGTCTAGGAAGAAGAATAATTGGATCACAAGGCTACAAGATAGTGATGGTATTTGGCATGATAATGAAGATGAGATTGGGGACATTGCGTATCAGTACTTCAGTAATATGTTTTCAGGAGACCATATAGCTAATACAAATATGAACCATGTGAGGGCAAAAGTTACAGGGGATCAAAATAATTTTCTACTCCAGTCGTTCACTATTGATGAGTTTAAGAAAGCTATTTTCGATATGCACCCCGATAAATCACCAGGTCCGGATGGATTCAACCCGGCTTTTTATAAGCATTTCTGGGATATTTTGGCTAATGATATATTCAAGGCGGGTACGAAATGGTTTAACAGTCTAGAATTCCCTCCGGGCCTAGTTGATACAAATATTGTTTTGGTGCCTAAATGCTCATCGCCCCAGTCTATGAAAGATCTTCGTCCTATTTTGCTTTGCAATGTCTTATACAAAATTTTGTCGAAGGTTCTTGCTAATAGGCTAAAAGTGATACTCCCTCATATCATTTCTGATTCCCAGTCGACATTTGTGAAGGGTCGTTCCATCTTTGATAACGTCTTAGTGGCTTTTGAGATCGTACATTATATGAAGTGCAAAACTAAAGGGAAGCAGGGTACGATAGCTTTGAAGATCGATATCAGTAAGGTGTATGATCGGATCGATTGGGTTTTTCTTGAGCGCATTTTGGCGAAGCTGGGGTTCGCAAATCGATGGGTACAACTCCTTATGTTGTGTGTTAAATCTGTATCGTACTCAGTGGTAGTAAATGATAAATTGATCGGGCCAATTATCCCTCACAGAAGACTTCGGCAAGGAGATCCGTTATCACCGTACTTATTCATCTTATGTGTTGAAGGCTTAACAGCCATGCTTCGACAAGCTGAGATAGAAGAGAAGATTCATGGAGCAAAAATATGTCGACGGGCACCTTCCATCTCTCATCTTCTTTTTGCGGACGATAGTTATTTATTTTTCGGCTAATAAGGAGGAAGCTCAAAGACGTTAAGCATATTTTGCAGCAATACGAGATCAGTTCAGGGCAGGCCGTGAATTTAACAAAATCGAATGTCAACTTTAGTTCAAATGTGGGTAATGAACTGCAGCTGGATATTAGGAATATCCTGGGAATCCAAAACCAATCACTTTCAGGGAAATATTTGGGGCTTCCCTCTTTGATTGGTAGGAGGAAAAGGGAGATATTCGGTTACATTCGAAACAATTTGTGGTCTCATATCCAAAAGTGGCGTGGTAAACCGTTATCCAAGGCGGGAAAAGTGTGCTTATTAAATCCGTGGCGCAAGCTATTCCTTCGTATTGTATGAGTGTATTTCTGTTATCTTCCACCCTTGGGGAGGAGCTTCAAAGAATGATTAACTCGTTTTGGTGGAGTTCACGGAAAGATGATGGTAGAGGTATCAATTGGCTTCACTGGAACAAGCTATGTGCTTCGAAAGGGGCTGGGGGTTTAGGTTTTCGTGAGTTCCATTTCTTTAATCTTACATTGTTGGCAAAGCTTGGTTGGAAAATTTCTTCTAACCCAGATGCTCTTATATCAAGGATACTCAAAGTCAAATACTTCCAGGAGGGGGACTTTCTTAACTCAGAATTGGGAGCCAATCCAAGTTTTACATGGAGAAGCATCTGAAGCTCAAGACAAGTGCTGAGATTGGGTATGAGATGGAGCATTGGAAATGGTAAGGACATCAGTGTTTGGAATTCCCCTTGTATCAGGGACCCAAGTGATTTTTACATCCAATCCTCTCCTGTCGAAGGCTTGGAAGATATCAAGTTCAAGAGCTTTTCATTCCGGGTCTATATGAGTGGGATCTTTGGGATTATTGAGGAGTTATTTGGTGAGCGGGATGTTGAACAAATTCCAAATATCCCATTGTGCGAAACGGATGAACCAAATAGGCTCATATGGCACCATTCATCTAATGGAGTGTATTCTCATTAAGGCAGACTCTGGTGCCTTGTGGATTACATTATTGATAATAATCAGGAAGTAGTGGTGAATGGGATAAAATGTGGAGATTAAAAATCCCCGCAAAAGTTAAGTTTTTCCTTTGGTGAGCTTGTCGGAATTGTCTACCTACACGTACAAATCTTGAACTAAAGGAGTAGATATTACCAGTATGCGTTTGTTGTTGTTCTCGATTGAAACTAAGCGGCATGTGTTTATTTCTGTGAATTTGCAGCAAAATGTTGGAAAGAATGTAATCTATTTAATACGATTATGAGGGTGGCCTCTTTGAAATCTTTTTGGGTCGGCTTATGGTTTTGCTAATCGATCTCCAACCAATTGTTCTTTGGTCGATTGTGTATGGTTTTATGGAGTATCTCGAAACAGAGGAATTCAAATGCGAATAATACTCATCTAGGAAAAGGAGGTCATCCCATTTGCGATTTCACATCCGAATGAGTGGGTGGTGGCGAGGAGGAAACACACAGCCAGGGGGAATGTTCAGGAACAGAGATGCAGCAGTTGGCATCCACCACCTGCTGGAACGTATAAATGCAATGTAGATGATTCTTTCTTCAAATCTGAGAGCAAATATGGTCTGGGGATGTCTATTCGAGATGATACAGGGATGTTTATTGCTTGTAAAAGCTTTTGTCTTCCTGGGGATATTAATGTAAGTGAAGGGGAAGGATTAAGCTTGCTTGAAGGAATAAAATGGAGCAAAGGGTTGGGACTTCAAAATGTCATATTTGAGATGGATGCCAAGGTTTTTGTGGATGCACTTAAGAAGTCTGATGTAGATTTGTCTGAATTTGGTAAAATTATCCATCAATGTATTAGTCTTCTTTCTTCTGAACCTCATTTCTCGGTTCAACATGTTAGACGACAAGCAAATATGGTAGCTCACGCTATAGCTAGAGCCGCTATTTTTCATGCTAGTCCTACTACTTGGGTAGAGCCTCTGGCCTTTGTGGTTGCCTACCTTGATGAAATTTGTACGTCTCATAATTTGTAATGAAGCTTAACTTCAAAAAAAAAGTTATAATATTTAAAGGTTTGAAGACTCCCACACCCCACCCCAACCCAACCTCCATATTCAATATTATTTTTGAGATTTTTTTTCCCCTGAAAAAGACACCTAACAAGGAAAAAAAAACGTGTTTTGAACTTTCAGAAATTCGAAAATATAAAATGAGAAGAGAAACATTATACTTTGCCGAACTATTATGTGTATTTTCTTTTTTCTTTTTTTGGTTGGAGTTGTAAAACCCAACAAAGAGAAGAGGTGAAACAATGGTAGTTAGCGGTCATCACTCCAAAATCACCCCAAATGAAAAAGGATTTTGGTGAGACACTGTATAAGACTTTGCGGCCTTTTAATAATATCACTACTTTTCATTAGTATGATTACTTTCGATGTATATATAGTATTAAACATGAGCAAGTATCTTGTGAGGAGACGGTCTCACGGATCTAAATCAGTGAGACGGACCTCCTAATGAAACTTTCGTCTTGAGAACATGAACCATGAAAATAAATTTAAAAATAATAATGAACCATGAAGAAACAAAAATAAACCCTAAAAACATGAACCATGAAGAATAAACCCGAAAAATAAAAATAAACCCAAAAAATAAAAAATAAACCCTAAAAAAACTAAAAATCCTAAAAACTCAAATCAATTAAAAATAAACCCAAGAAACAAAATAAACCCTAAAAAAACAAATATAAACCCTATGAAAAATAAAATCTGAAAAAAAAAACCTTTAAAACTTTGTCTAAGGGCTCCGTCTCACGGATCTAAATCCGTGAGACCGTCTCACGCAAGTTTTTGCCATAGTATTATTTTCCAAGATGAGATAACAAGTAAAAATGAAGCAAAAAACTATTCTTCAAAACTCAGGCTGTCAAAAAAAAAAACTCAATTGAGAAAAATAATTGCAATAAGAACGGAGTATGATTTTCATTACTTTGATATTATTCCTAAGTTTGTTTTTCCTGTTAAGAGTTACTAAATATTAAATGACTTATTTTTCTAGCTGCTTAATCTTTTAGAAGATGTCATTCAACATGTGCCATGGTATTAAAGCATGCCATCTATATATATAATAGCAGAAGTTTGGTGTTTCCCGCCTAAATGATACTAGCTAATTTATATACAATTATTTTTGTCAATTTTTCCCTAATCTATGTGCTCATATTTTTGGCAACTAAATCTGTATAATTATTTTTGTTAGTTTTTTTTTTCCTTATTAATGTGTTCATATTCTTGGCATCTAATTTTTAAATTACCCATATATAGATTGGACTATTTTAAGATTAATTATTGTTGTTGGTTTACATATTTTTGGAATCTAATTTATAGAAAAAATATGTATATAGCTTTTGAGCAATCAAATATTTGTTACTATTTTGAGTTTTGTAAATCTTTAAGTCAAATTGTTGTATTCGTAATGTATATAGCTTTTGAGCAATCAAATATTTTAATATTGGTTTTTTAACCATGGTAAATTTGTAATGATTTGAATAATAATATGTTTAATTTATATATAATAAATTAGTATTTTCTAAACATATTTTCGAGTGACCAATTGTTGTATTTTTAATATATTTTTTAAGGTAATAAATTGTAAATTTCTTAGATTGAATGATCTTTAATCTTAAGGTATGCTTTTTCAAAAATCAATACGAGAATCTCCTAACCGAGGCATGATTTTAGTCTTATCCAAAATTGGTTGTTCTTTGCTTTGGTAAGTCAACGACAAGATTTTTTATTAATAGAAATATTTTATTGACTTATTTTTTTCCGTTCATGATTGTAGTAATTTTAGGAATTTTCAAAATTTAAAAACTACATAATCAATCCTATAATTGTCTTATACATTCAATAAATTCACGATAATTATTTCTATAGATACAATACTTATTTATTATTATTTTTAATCAATCATATAAATAAGATCAATTATTGATTGAAACAATCTGAAAACTAAGCTTTAGTAAAATAATGGATTGTAGCTAATTATATTTTTATTCATAGAGGATATCTGGAGAATTTATTATAAAATTAATATCTATCAATCTATATCTATATACATATAATAGCAGATGTTCGAAACAAAATTTTTCCGCTCATTTTACTTCTTATATTCGGAAATATTTTATTTTACAATCCTAACAGTTGATCTTGTTTTGTTCAAATATTTGTATATAAATTAGGAAAGATATTATAAATGGTATTCCTACTTTTATATGTATATAAATTAGTAAAATGTTATAAATGATATTCCTACTTTATATGTATATAAATTAAGAAATATTATATATGGTATTCCTCCTTTATACCAAAAAAGTGAGTTTGTATGATCAATTCTATATATATATTATTCATATTTGAAAAAATAAATAGTCTATGATTATAATTATTTAATATTTTAAATGACATTATTACTACTATGATTATTGACGATCATTTCTATTTATATATATTATTCATATTTTAAAAAATATATACAGTCTTTGTTTCAATAATGGACTGTGACTTTTTTTGTATACTATTAATCAAGTTTTAAAGCACTAATTGTTTTTCTTCCAGGTAACTATTCAAACTTTCCTAAATTACTCAATTGTATAATTTTTTTATTATATTCAGCAGAATAATTAAAGGGAGATTTCCTTAAAATCTTCGTATCTTTTACCATTGAATTAACAATTAATTTTGTTGACAGATTTTTTGCCATCTTATTATATTTATGTTGAATCATCTTATATTTATACTAAAATTGCTTTAGATAGACACTTCGATATTGTTGATTCTAAATTTGAAGCATAACCACCAAATATGACTTCATCTTAATGTTCCCCTATTATCGTCTTTATCAAATATCCCACCAACATCGATAGTATTGAACTATGAATTCCGCACTAAACAAGAGTTTTTATATAAACTATATTGTAGATTTGTATGGGTGTTTTTCGGTAATTTTAGTAAAGAATATTTGTTTTTTTTAATTATTCTTGATAATTTTGTTGTATTTTTTTTAAATTATATTTTGAATTATGTATTGTTTATTTTTAATTATTCTTCATATTGACTTTTGATTATTATTATTATTATTATTATTATTACAGTATTGATTTTTTCCTATTATTTATGTGATGATTTTATCGGTTTGGTTTTTCCCACCTATATAATAGCAGCAGTTTGATTTTTCCTACCTTAATCAGACTAGCTAATTTTAGCTATAAATAAATAAATATTTTCATCATTTTTTTGTTTCCTTATTATTGTGCTTAAAAAATGCAGCTAATAAGATTAATTTTGAATCTTATATTTTTGGCATCTAATTTTTAGAATATTTGTGTGTGTATATATATAAGATTGGATTATGTTAAAAATTAATTATTACTGTCAGTTTACATATTTTTGGCATCTAATCTATCAACTATATTATGCTAATTTTTGTCTATAATTATTTTTGTCAGTTTTTTTCTTTACAAATGTGCTTAAAAATAGTGCAATTTTAAGATTTTTTTGGGATCTCATATTTTGTTTTGTATCTTATAATATATAATTGTAATGCATTAATGGGTTTTGCTGGCAATCATGTTTAGATTAATATAATTTGTGTGAAGCAAATAAAACATTTTATTTGTCTTATATTGTTAATAGATACTAGATGTGACCTCATGCAATAAACGGTGGAAATATAATTCAATTTGTTTTATTGATGAAGCCAAAAAAGAAAAAAAATATTATACATCATAATCATAAAAAATACATTCAAGATTATGTATTGTCTTCTGACATGAATATATATATATATATAATATTATGTATGTATATATATAATATCTATATAATTATAAAATAATGGCTAAACTCAAATAATAATTATACATTCACAAATAGTCTAAATATAAATTGATGTCCAATAGCCCAAATGAATAATTTTTAAAGTCCGTAATAAAATAATTTTTTGAGTAAAGATATTTTATATTTTTTATATGTATTTTTTATTTTAATGTGTAATATGAGTGTGAAACTAAATATCGTGAAAACTAAAAAGATAATTAATTTGATATACAATACGCCAAAAATGGATCAAAATGAAAATATCATTAAGTTTTTTAAAAAAAAATGACAAATATAATAGTTAATGTAGTATACACACAATTTTGGAAAGCTAATTTTTATATAATTCTAATTAATGCAGCTTAAAAGTTGGCTACTAAAAAACTACATTCTATTTCAATAGTAATCAACCTTTTCATGTTGTACATATTTTAGTTATTTCTTATAGTACTATGAAATGAGCGGGAAAAATTTTGTGATACTATTTCAACAATACAAGTTCAATATGAATACACAAGTTTCACACACACACACACACACACATATATATAACTATTTAGAGAGAGAGAGAGAGAGAGAGAGAGAGTACTAATATAGAGATAAACGTAAATTAAAAAACATAAACGAGATTAATTTGATATTTAAATTTATAATTGAAATTATAACTTTGAATCTTTGATAGATAAATTTTTGTTTTTATTTACCTTATATAAATATTACATAAATATAAATTGAATGATAAAATAATAATATTAAAATAAACATATACGTGCAACGCACGTGCGGGATTACTAGTTTTCTCAATATCAAGAAAGTCTTATTATTTAATTTTTCAGAATAAAAAATGCATGGTAATTTTGACGGATTTATGTTATATATATATATATATATTCATCTTAAAAAGCAAAACCATAATGGATAGACTCTTGGATCGATGCTTTGAATGAATCTGATAAAGTTAGCAGCTTTAGGTACTATGAATTTTGTTTTTGGGGGAAAAAAGGAAGCCCAACCGCATTAAATTCTATCCTTAAGAGACTCAGCAAAACAAATGGTGCTTGTGCAACTTCCATCCCTACCTACAACTCTACAAACCCTCTCTTGGGGGACACACAAACCCTACCTTGGGTACTTATCTCCACATGTTTTTTTTCTTTTTAATAAAAAAACATCATTAATTTTTGCAATATTAATCCCACTCTAAGTAACTATGTAAGTCTCAAAGAATATTATAGAATACTTGATGCATATACAAGTGCATAATTGCCTGCACAAAATAATGACTTCTCAGATCACGTTCGTCTCTAGTAGCTTAAATGATATTGTTCATCTTTTGCAACGATGTTGATCTGGGATTTGACCTCTGAATCTTATATATTCGTTAAGATTAATTTATCCCCGCTCCTCCACTCCTCCCAAATCAATTAAAAAAATTGAACGACTTATGGAAAATAGTGGAAAATTGCTCAAATTAATAATGCATGAAATATCAAAACTAACACAAATTTAAAGGAAAAAAAGTTTGCAAGAGTTTAATTAAGCACATTACAAGCGCCATTTGCATATGTAACAATTTATTAGCTAGCCAAGGAGGACATGGGCAAAGCAAAACTCATCTAAATTATTAAAAAAGGACACTTGAAAACAACTTTCAACTATCAAGTACTACAAATACTACAACTATAATTATATATATAGACATTTAATTTAGAACACCAGGGATATTTTATTATTATTTTTTATGGTGTGGGTTCCACCCTTTCTCAACATTATCAGCACATTACATCCTTGAGAAGCTTGTACCTTCGTGTGGTGGGCCGTGGAGAAGGGTTTTTTCCGGTGGCTTTCTCCGCGGAGGAGCCGCCTTCTTCGCGATGATTCTGCTGCTTGATCTTGTCGCCGGAGTAGGCTGATCTATCTTCATTTGCATGGGCTGATTTATTATTATTCCTAGCAGAAGGAGATGAAGAGTTGCCATGCCTTGATGATGATGAATTTCTTTCCTCGCATTGGCACCAATCGCACACTTCTATTGGCTCTGCGTATTCACTGTAGTAATTGCTGCAATACCTGTTCAAATTGGAATTTATTTCAATTATTTTTCCCAAATTTTCAAAAATTATAATTTTAGATGAGTATCCTATTAAAACTCAACTAAAATACATACACAAGCTGAAGGACGACACATGTAAATAAAGATGTAAAAGATTTCTAGACATGATGATGTGATAGTTTTTCAAAAGCCATTAGATAACAATGATCATGAAAAAAAATAAAAGTGATCCAAAAGATAAAATTCAATCATGGACTTTTTAGCAAATAATAATGATGATCATCAACATCATCCCAAATCTCCATATCAATAAGATATATGACATCACACACACACATGTATGTGAAAATGTATAGAGAGAGAAAGGGTAGCGTACGAGTGTTGAAAGCGGTTGAGGCACTTGGAGCAGCGGAAGAGCTTGTCCGGGAAACCCACATCGCCACACATACAACACACAGTTTGAAGATCCACCATTTTCCCCCTTTTCTCTACACTCACCAAAATTAAAATTAAACCACACAGCCAAAACTTTAACAGAAGATTAATTAGAAAGAAAAAACGCACACACAAACGCAACAGAGAGAGAGAGAGAGATTTAAAAGGAAGAAAGAGTATGGTGGTTTCAAGTCGGTGTGTGCATCTCTTATTTATATATGCATAAATTTAATTAATACATACATATATATATATATATAACTTTTATATAATTCTGCGTGTGTGCGTGTGTGTGTGTGGAAGGAGATAGATAGAGATACGTACAGGTAGACCACAGGTTGCTTGCAGTCGTTTTCAGTTAGAGAGAAATTTGTGAAGGTTAGTATGAATGTGGAAAATGACAGCTTTATCCCTACTTGTGCTGAGTTTCCTTCATTTCCATCTCTACGTTCTTCTTTATTTATTATTGGCTTTGAAGAGAGAGAGAGAGTTTGTCTAACCTCCAAACTCCTATTTAAGAGCGTGAGATACAATTTGTTTGCGCTTTCTTTTCTTATTCTTTTTTTATTCTTTTTTGAATGCTACGCTTTATATTTATAACTGATTATATATGAGGGCAGCTATTTTCACCACTCACCGCTGCCATTAATGTAAATTGTGGGATGTGCACAGACTCACAGTATTTTTGGTGGGGTCTGCAGATGTACAAACAGGTCATCCCAACTAAAGAGAACAAGTATATTCGACCCCTTTCTAAATCAAAGTATATTTGATCTTCCCCCAAATTGGATACACACGAATGTTATTTAGTCTGAATTCTTACCTAATCATTCACTAGCTCACATATGCATGCCTCGGGAAGAATTTCTTAAGAAAGATGGAGATTTATTGAAAATACTCCCTACACAAGTAAACATATTCAGTAGCCGAAAAAAATATTAGTTTATTTGGGAAGAGAGAGGGAAAAAAAAGGAAAAGTAAAACTTCGAGAATTGATTTATATAATTGATCAAAGAATTAATGTACATTCCTTTGGGGATAGTTCAATAGTCTGACCAATCCTTGATAAGTGTTTTGCATTGATAGAGTGAGGGTTTAAATACAATTGAACTTCTGGGCAACATGCAGTTAAGATTGTCCTCTTATGTATATAAGTGATATTGGGTTGCAGACGTCAATGATAAGTGTAATCCAAAAGAAAAAGAACGTCACATCTCAATATATTTGGTCATAATCGTCTCTAAACAGTCTCATGTATATACATATCTATATGCATACATATTTAAGTAGACCTATCATTACGAAGTATTTAAAATTCTATAATTAATATTCTCATTAAGATGTCAGTCAAAGTAAAATGTAATCTCAAAACAAACTTTAATTCTTACATGAAAACAATGTGATAGACAGTTGACTATCTAATATGAAACACGTTTTTTTTTAATAAGTTTGGAGTAGTGGTTAGAGGGTAAGGATTAAATTTCAAATAAATTGAAAGATACAGGGTTGGAACCATGTTAACACCCTTACAAATGGTGAACCATACCAATTGAGTTACGTACAAGCTGATGGTTAATATGAAACACGATTAATTATACATATCTCATATTAAACTTTTTTATTTAGAAAATATTAATTGACTATCTAATGTCTCTCAAATAACTCGAGTCCACGACTAAGAAAATCATAGGGGCAAACTCAATGTATAGAGTATTGTGGCCAAAGTGCAAGTTGCCAGTCAAATAAGGTAAGTGCGGTACACGTGCTACACATGAGAGTGGGATTTACACATTCTGGTCTTGCCCAGGAAATGTAGTGGTAAAAAGGTAAATGTAAATTATCCTCAAAAAGGAAAACCAGTCAACTTCTTAGCTGTGGCCTGTGTGTAGTGGTCATCACATTGTTGGGATGTATTTGTCATTTTATCATTTTTGCTGGGGCAATATCACAATATTAAGAAGGTCGATAACCCCATCATTACGAATTTATGATAAGAAAATGGGTCTTTTTGTAATTTGATAACAAATGTGCCTGAAAATTTAAAAAACTAATGTATTGCGATACTGGGACATTTAAAGTTGTTGGGAAATTACTTTTTAGATTTTGATGAACGCCACGTAAAACTTAGAATAGAAAGTTGGCACTCCATTTTTGTTGTAAATTGCATTGTAATAGATAGAGTTTAGTCCGAGTTAAGTCCGCTATCTTTCGAACATGCAAGAAGACAACCTGGAGACTAAAGGAAGACTCCGTTGTGAGGCATCCGAGTGTGGCAAAGAAGAAAACTCGATCAAGGTGCGGTGAGATGCACTGAGTGAAGTGTCAATCAAGTCAACTCAAGATAGCCAAGTCTCAAGTTGAAGTGACAGATGAGTCATCCCATGATTGGAAGGCGACTGACTCACTTTGGGAAAGTCGAAGGAAGTTGCACGCAAGTCAAGAGAATTACTTAAACAAGTAATACTTCCATACTCGCTTTCTTAAAGTGCTCGACCCCGGAAGCGTGCAAAAGGAATAAACCAATGGGAAGCATCGCACTGTGTCGAACTCGAAAAGTTGAAGAATCATTCATACGAGGAAATGTCAATTCCAAGGATCGCAACAAGACAAGCGACGACACAAGTGTCTTTTGAAATTTAACATATATCTTCAACGGGCAAATTTTCAAAAGAACACTATAAAAGGCCGAGGAATCTATTTGAGAGGAAGTTGGTTACCTTGACAATCGAAAAACAAATACGAGCAAGAAAAGCAATATCTCAAATCCAAAAATATTCTCAAATCATTCAAGTTCAATCTTCAAGCCTACACTACGAAGAAATCAATCCAACACTTACCTCAAGGAAAGACGACTTCAATCAGTTGAAGATGAAACATTTGAAGAATTAAAGGGTCTACATTCCACGGAGGATTGCGAAAAGGTTCAAGGTCGAACAGGTCTCAAGTTTTGGAGGGCTTCGTGATCAAATCCAAGAAGCTTGAGCAAGTGAGTCAGTAGTAACAAGAGCAAATTTGCCCTGTGAAGAAGAAGTTCGAGTCGCATTTAAAAACCGGTGACCAAGCATCTCCGATCGAGTCCCAAAGGATCTAGTCACCGTGGTGATCAAGACTTGATCCTGGATGATTACCACTTTGTATACCGATCAATAATTAGTGGATTCCTCCAGGAGTTGGAGAAGAGAGGATTAAAAGAATTACCCCATCTTCGAACCTCTATAAAGATTTATTGTGTCATTTACATTTTAGCACTTTAATTTCTGCACATTACTTTAATATTTGCTGATAAATTTGCTATCCAATTGATAATCAACAAAGTGCTAAAATCAAGTATTAAAATAAACTTAAACCAAATTCAAGGTGTTAAGTCTTCCAGACTAAGTTATTCTATCAACAAACGGAGTATGTTGAGTGGCTAACTCTATTGATTAACTAACTTAGTTGTCCATCTAGGACTCAAATGTGAAGTATTAACTCTGAACATTTTAAAAGGACTAAATCGAAAAATTGGTAAGGTTTATTCAACCCCCTTCTAAACCTTACACTCACACCCCTCGGGACCTACAAGTGGTATCGGAGCGGTTGTTCATTGAGCCTTCCGCACCGTTCTTGAACTAGATCTCCAAATTTTTCAAAGCTTGCTTTAGCACTTGATCTTTCAAAACTCTTTTATTCAAGAAAGTTATTATCATGGAAGCAAATTTGACACGCATCCCTATGTTCACAATTGAGGAATTTGATGATTGAAAATTCGTATGCGAGCTCATCTATCAAAGATTACACGATGAAATGTGGATAGTGATAGAAGATGGGCCACTCCAAATCTTAAAAGTGAACACAAACAAGGAGAGCCGCAGCAGGAAGGAGAAGAGGATGTCTTTGCTCCCGGACCATCTATGGTTGAAAAACCAAGAGCTGAATGGACAAATGATGACAGAAAAGATATAACCTGACAACGTGGCCAAGGACATTCTTTACAAAACCTCGACAAAGCCATGTTCAACAAAGTCAAATTATGCAAAACGGCAAAAGAAATCTGGGACAAGTTAACCTTGATTTGTGAAGGCTCAGAGCAAATCAAGGAAAATAAACTATCTGTTGTTGTACAAAAATTTGAAAATTTTAAGATGCTTGCAGGAGAAACCTTTGATCAACTGGATGCTCGGTTCACAGAAATTACTAATGAACTATCTGCACTTGGAAAAGAATATACACGAAAGAAATGTGTATGAAAATTCTAAGAAGTCTCCCAGCTGAGTGGGAAATGAAAGTCATGGTCCTGAGACACTCCATGGACCTATCAAAGACATCCAACCACGAGTTATTCTTAGATCTCAAAGCCTACGAATTTGAGCTGAGAAGAAAAGACCAAGAGGAGACAGTTGTGCCCAAAACATTGCTCTCTATAGTTAAGAATGGTAAAAGAGTCGAGGTCAAGGAAGTCATTGACTAAGAGGAGATTGCCCCGATGGTTAAAAGGTTTAACAAATTCTTCAACAAGAATTACAAAAGAGGCAAAGGTGAATCCTCCAGAAGACACTCAGCTCCCTCCAAGTCAAGGGAAGATAGGACACCCAAAAGAACAGAGCATCAAAGGATTGAGTATCAAAGAGTCGACAATCCAAGGATGGAAAGAATCGACCAAAAGGTTGAAAATTTATCTTTGGAACTACAGAACCCGGTCACTATGCCATTGAATGCCCATATCCTCGTAGTCAACAAATACAGAATGAAGAGGAAAGAAAAGTCTTGAGAGAAAGAAGACAAGAGAAGAAAAAGGCAATGTTGGTTGCGTAGATGCCGAGACAAATCAAGTCAAAAGACACAACAGACTCGGAGAGTAGTGAAGTGACTACTCAAGTGACTCACGAAGAAGAAGCCTGATCGTCTAATGGCCAAAGAACAAGACCAATCGACCAAGAAGATGAGGTACACTCTAACTCATCACACTCGATTCTAGTGACATGATTGTGACACACACACTTCATCACCCACTCCATCTTTATGATTCATTAGGCAAAATGATGAAAGACTTTAAACACATTAAATCCTCACACACACTACTAAATGAGGAAAACAAATTTACTCAAAGCCAAAACTCACAAATGACTAAGGAGTCGAGTACTCTAGGTCACATAGGCGATGAGAATAAAAGTCTAAAGGCCGAAAATGCTAAGTTAATAAGCAGAGATAGCCGCTATAGAAAAGAGAGAAATGACCTCAAAATGTGATTGCCTCATTCACTAAGGCATCCAAATCCTTGGATGATCTCATTATGAGTCAAAGAGAATGTGGAGATAAGACAGCTTAGGATTTAATTCCTCTGTGCTATGTCAAGCTCCAAAAGTGATTTTGGAAAAAGGATCTTCAAGTAATGAAGCATCTCAAAAATCCAAAACTCCAAATGGTGCACACACATTTATTCCAAAGCACAATCACAAGCAAACCGGCCTTGGTTATAAAGGAAAAGGAAAACATCCATTGAGTGTCTTTGAGAGGACACCGAGAAGAAATACAAAGTTCCTCAAAGAAACTCCAAACAGAAGAAGTACTGTAAAAGAAAAACAGAGCTACCAAAAGCCCCAAAAATTCTATAAAAGGAATACATATGATGGGAATGGTAGAAATTATCCAAGCCAAGTGATTGGAATAATGTGAACTATCGACAAAGATCTATGGAATATAAGCTAAAATGGCAAAGGCCTAAGAATCGGGAAAGGCCATTCCAAAGGCAAAAGAGCTATCATCAAGACACATATGCGCTCGCACTATACTCAAAGAATATCACAACTACCCAAACAAAGCAATTGCTAAAACACATACACATGCATACAGAGGCAAAAGAGAGTTGTATGAACCTAAAATCCCCAAGCAATTTGCTAAAACTAATTATGATTATGGCACTCGATAGATGGCAACCTCTTAGAGTCAAATCATTTGGCTATAGGTTGGTTGGATCATCTTACAATACTAACCCCTCGGGACTGAGGCAAGTATGGGTACCTAAAACCTAATTTCCTTGATTGCGGGTTCAGGAGCGAGCTAAGTGCCAAGGAACCTGGTACATGGATAGTGGTCATTCCGCATACACATGACAGAAATAAGAAAAATCACAAAATTCAAGGAGGTTAGAGGTGCAAAAGTCATATTTGGAGGAAATGAAGCTCCAGGAGAAATAAAAGGCATTGGATTCATCAAGAAAAATTGATTAGAAATTATAGATGTTGCATACGTTGAAGGCCTCAATTTCAACTTACTAAGCATAAGTCAACTCTGTGACAAGGGCTATAATGTTGGATTCAATATGGGAGTGTGCCAAATCAAGAACACTGAATTTAATGAAGTAGTGTTGCAAGGATGCGATGACAAAAGAACATGTATGTGGTAGATTGGTCAACCGCAACACCAAGCACTTGTCTAAGCAGCAAAGAGCACAAATCAAGTTGTCAGTGGCACAAGAAGGTAGTCACCTAAACTTCAAAACAATTAACAAGCTTGCAAGGAGCAATCTTGTGGAAGGACTTCCAGACTCAGTGTACAAGAAGAAAAGTGTATGTGATGCATGCCAGATGGGAAAACAGATCAAATCATCATTCAAAGAAAAGACATGTCCATCCTCAACAAGAATATTGCACCTGCTACATATGGATCTATTTGGTCCAGTTGAACCAGCTAGTATAAGTGGGAAGAAATACACTTTGGTGGTAGTAGATGACTACTCAAGATACACATGGACAATATTCATGTGTAAGAAGAAAGAAACTCTGCAGAAACTACCACAGCTGATGAAGAGAATCCAAAATGAGAAGAGTCAAACCATTATCAAAATAAGATCTGACAGAGGAACGGAGTTTGTCAATGGTATAATAACTCGATTGTGTTGAAAATGGTATTGGTCATGAATTATCGCAAGGACTCCACAAAGAAAATGGAGTTGCGAAAGAAGGGATATGAGTCTCAAAGAAGCGGCAAGGACCATGTTAGGTCAAGGTTGTACGCTAAAAGATTTTGGGGCTCAAGCAATAAACACATCATGCTATACTCAAAATATATGTATGATAAACAGACAGCTGACAAAGACTCCCTATGAGATTTGGACAGGGAAAAAGCCAAATATTGCATACTTTAGAACATTTGGATGCAAATGCTTCATTCACAACAATGGCAAGGATAATTTAAAGGCTTTTGATGCTAAAGCTGATGAAGGTATCTTCTTAGATACTCACCGAAAGCAAAGCCTACGGTGTGCTCAACAAGAGGACAATGGTTACGAAGAATCCATTCATGTGGTGTTTGATGAACCAAATGTAAATGGAGAAGACATTGAAGAGTCACCGATAAGTCAATCAACCAACCATGCGAGAAGAATCCCTATGTTGAAGCGGGGAATTATAAACCCGGATGAAGATGAGATAGCCGAGTCTCAAAGACAACTAGAAATATGCAAAAAGTGATGATGAGAGAGCGATCAAAATAACACACCGCAAGACGATCAATCCGCTAACTTACTCCAACCTCGATGTAAGATGGCCGAGAGACCATCCACCGAACTAATCATTGGAGATGTAAGAGAAGGTGTAAAAACCAGATCCGAACCCAACAAGAAGCTATGTTCACTTGTTTCATCTCACAAATAGAGCCAAAAGATGTGTCACAAGCATTGGATGACACGCATTGATTCAAGCCATGCAATAAGAGTCAATCAATTTGAAAGAAACAAAGTGTGGGAATTGGTTCAAAGACCTACCCATCAAAATGTTATTGGCACTAAATGGGTGTTCAGAAATAAGATGAATGAGGAAGGTACTATGGTAAGAAACAAAGCAAGATTGGTAGCCAAAGGGTTATTGGAGGAAGAAGTATATGTTGAACAACCTCCAGGATTTGAGCAGAAGACTCTTGGAGATAAAGTATACAAACTCAAGAAAGCTTTATATGGATTGAAACAGGCACCAAGAGCATGGTATGATACATTATCACAATTCCTGATTGAGAACGGATTTACAAAAGGCATAGTGGATAGAACACTCTTCAGAATTCAAGATGGGAAAAGTGTATACTGCTTGTTCAAATATATGTGGATGACATCATCTTTGGATCCACAAACAAAGAGTCAGTGTGATAAATTCTCAAGTCTTATGCAAAGCAAATTTGAAATGAGCATGATGGGAGAGCGACATTCTTCCTTGGACTCCAAGTAAAACAATGAAGGATGTAACCTTCATAAGTCGAGACAAAATACACCGAGATTTAATGAAGAAATTTGGCATGGAAGAGAAGTCTTCGTGAAAATACCAATGAATACATCATCAAAATGGATATGGATGCGGATGGCAAGCACATGGATCAAACAAGATCTGAGCACTTATTGGATCATTGCTTCTATCTCACGGCAAGCGGGCCGACATCACCTTTCTTTGTCAGGTGTATGTGCAAGATTTCAATCTGCTCCAAAAGAAAGCCACATGATTTGCAGACAAAAGAATCTTGAGATATTTGAAAGGAAGCCAAGAAGTTGGCTTATGGTATCCTAAAGAAGGTGGATTCAAGCTAATTGGTTACTCGGACTCGACTATCTTTGGATGTAGAGTTGACAGAAAAGTACCTCGTGTACATGTCAAATGCTTGAAATAGGCTAATTTCTTGGTTTAGCAAGAAGCAAAATTCAATAGCTACCTCCAATCAAGGACGAGAATACATAGTCTGCGGCAAAATTTGTTGTGCCCAAGTCTTATGGATGAGACAAAGAATGAGAGACTATGAAGTTGAAGAAAAAGAAATTCCAATTATGTGTGATAACACAAGTGCAATTGCAATCACTCAAAATCCTGTTGCACTCAAGAACAAAGCACATTGATGTCGGATATCACTTCATAAGAGATCATGTAGAAAGGAAGGACATCACCTTGGAATACATCTCAACGATAAAAGGCTAGGATATATTCACAAAGCCATTATGTGAATCAAGATTTGAAGAACTCAAGCATGAGTTAGGGTTAATTGAGTGAGTTGACACTGTAAGAGTCAAAGAAAAGAGATGAAACATGAAAAGTCAAAAAAGGGCTGAACTCTTGAATCGACTAAGTGAATCGACCATATCGGAGAATCACCGTCAAGTTAATCGACACCGAAAGTACCAATGTGCAAAGAGAGAAGAGTTAAATCGGTAGGGAATAAGTTTGAGCCATTTATGAGCAAAGTGACAAAAACGCAAATGCTTTTACTAAGCGGGAATGTTTTTAAGAATGACGTCGATAATTATGACGCGTGTACGATCAAAAGCGCACACCAAGCTTATGATTGGATATAAATGTTGCCGCATTAAATGCGAGAAATTAAATGTTAATCGCGTGCAAAATCTAAGCCGTTGATCTTGATCAAATTTCAAAACCACCCGCACATCCTTTCATAACCCATACATATACCATTTCTTCCAATTTTCTCTCACTTTACCAAAACTGTTCATCTCTCTCGAAAGCAAAGAAAGAAATTTTCTCTCAAAACCCTACAAATCTTCAAAGTTTATTTTCAAAGTTTCATTCGGTAAAACATCAAGAAATGGCATCTACTCACGATTTTGTCAAGTTGGGAAAGCAAATCCACACCGGGTCTAATCTCTTGTGGATTTCGACGATGATCAAACAGGTCCGACGACACCCTTGTGAATAAGATAGCGAGAGAAGCTGGAAAAGTGGACTGAAACCATTTTTGACGTTGGAGTTTCCGGCGACCTACGTGGAAGAGGTCGCATGTTCTACGTGAACGCTGAAGTTCACGAAGAGGGCATCAAGTCCTCTTCACGGAAAAGAGTTCACCATCACCGCCATGATCTCGGAACACCGCTTCGTTCTTTGGCGGAAGGAGTGCCAAGATTTATGAAGCCGATGTTAACCTGGCCGCCTGCTTGGAAGGAAGTAGCCAAACCCTCGACTATGTTGCGAAGGTTGTCTACACAAAATAAGAAGTTCTTTGAAGGAAGACTACCACAAGCCGGATATTGTTGCCAAGTGCGTTGATATTAAATTTGGAAGCTTTAATCACCGGCCCAAAACTAAGTTGATCGTGATGGCTGCGATCATAGAAGAAAAGAAGGTGAATTGGGCTGAGTTTGTATACGTAAGACTATGCCAAAATGTTGGGAATAAATCCTTCAAGAAGGATGGTTCGTTTGGAGGATCCTGGTGCGGCCTGTGATTGGCCGGATGATGGAAGTGAAAGGAGTCCCTCTTCGACATGGAAAGGCGTTCCATGTCAACAAGAAAATGTTCCGGTCTAACCTTTCCTGAGCACGTGAAGCATATGCCAAGAGAGCGTCACGAGTGAGGGGGAATTAGCCGACTGAAGAAACAAATGTCTCCTCCTCTCCCCGTAAGAAGGTTGCCCTGCAGCCTACAAAGAAGATCACGCCCCCTGTAGCAAAGAAAAAGACATCAAAAGATGCACCCGCCCCTGCCGCTAAGTCACCCGCCCTGCGCCGCAGCGGAGAAGAAGCCTCAAATACCTTCTCCTGGCCATCAAAAAAAGGAGGATGATAAGCCAAGACGGCCACTCCTTAGAAAAAGACAACAAAGACGCCCCCCCGCCGCCAAGACTCAAAAGAAACCGTATCCGAGCCAGAAATCCCTCCGGTAAGGACTAAAAGAAGAATCTTCAAGCGTTCCCGAGCTTGAGAAACCGGGCCGAGTCGGCCACTCAAATTAAATAGATACCGAGACCGCCGGAGAAGTAAAGTCTCCGTAAATTGTAGATGAAATAGCCAAGTCTCATCAAGCTAATCAAAGAGAGGCAAATCAAGACACAATCACATCGTAACAACCGAGACACAAGAAGCATCCGAGAAAGCAAACTCTCCTGGTGACAGATTGTATCCCCCCCGCAATGTACGCCGCCGAGGGTGTGGAGCACCAAAGTTTGCTACCTTCAATCCCCGAGAACGAGGGACAACAGGAGAAGATGACAAAGATGATGATGATATAATGATCCTATCCCCACCATATCCGGACATCCAAAATCGTCATGAGTGTGGAGGAAGTGGAAGCCGAGTCGATCCAGGAAACAGTTCCAAAGACCGGAGTTTATTGAAGAAGAAGACGAATCTGAACTTTCTCGGATTGACCAATGTGGTCCAAGAATCGATGAAGAAAATCGCATAGATATCTTGCGATCTTCAAAGACAAGGAGAAACAGAGATCGCGAGGAAGTCAAGCTCGTGAAAAGGCCAAGATTTGTCCCTTCACCGAACCACTGACCATACACATCCTCATCTTGACATTCTCTCTGGGAGTGATGAGGATCCGATCCTCCGCTCCCCGCAAAAGAATTGGAGATGCAGCAAGCCATGTGGGAATCCAGGGCCCTACATGAGCAACGATTATTGGAAGGACCAGGAGTCTTCCACATCACAACGAGATTAATCCGATGGGAGTGGTGCGAAAAGATATTGCCACAGCTTGTTGTTTACCACTTCCCCGCTCACTCGAGAAGAAGGTGTTAAGGAATCGGCGATGAAACTGGGGATTGTGGGGACCCCGATCGAGCCAACCCCTAATGAAGGTGTCTTACCACCGCCCCAACGGTTGAACACTCAAAGGGAACAGCCAGAGTCCGGAGACGAGTGACCCCATTCCAAGTCACTCACCGGTGTGCCACCGAGGAAAATCCTTCCACCGCAGCAAGGTCGAGGATGTCTGCAGATGACTCCACAACGAATCTTGAGACGACGTGGAGAAGGAACAACAAATGAATACACATCAAGTTGTCATTGACGAGGCTCGAGGCAGCTAAGATCGTCTCGCTAAATTGCCAACTCGCATCGCAGAGCAATGACGCCGGCCAAGCGCCGAGGCACAAGGAATCGCCCGGGAGTTAACACTGGGCAATGAAAGTGCAATCCATGGAGTTGACACTCCAAAGTGGATGCCACCTCCGAAGACCCCAAGACAACCGACACCGCGAAGGGATCGTCCAGTGCCTCGCCGCAGTTGAGACCGCAGGAGGTAATGAAGGCGACGGGAGGTTGAGACTTCCCGGGGTAAAGAGACCAAGCACGAACATCCATCCTACTATCATTGATCCATCTCGAAAAGGAGATAAGTGCTCTTCACGATTCCCAAGAAAATCCTGATGTAACCTTTCTCGGGATCCAAGGTGAAGACGGTTTAGTCATCCCCTATCGCCCATCCAAAAGACTCACCGAGGATGTTCTCCCAAGCACGAGTAAGTCCGACCTTAAGGCTACTCGCCAAACCTTTAATTTTGATGATGAGCCACCTTGAAATCTCATCATCGTCCGACGACGCTCGATATGGCCGAGGACCACCAACCCATGTGGAAAAACCAAATGAGACCGACGGTTTAAGACAACCGGCTCGGCAAGTCGGGTCAACTTCACAACAGACCACAAAAAAGAGTCAATCGCACAGCTCCCAAGCCGCAGCAGATCGACTCCACCGGAACTTCACGAGCACAAGTTGTCATTAAGCGATTCCGTTGCCTCGTGATGATTCGTTTGAAGAATCGTTTCCCTTCTCTCTCGGAAGTACCGACCTTCCCGAAGAATCAACTCGAGATCAAGAACGTTTCCATAAACTCCGATCCCATTATTCCAACGACACCATCGTCCCAAAAGAGACTTTGACTTTGACGCTGCTTGCGCCGCCACCGAGACAGTGAAACAAATGAGGTTCGAGAAGTTTTCAAGGCCATATTTGCGAGATAGAGAGGATGGAGAGGCACCAGGCCTCACCGGACATGAGGCGGATAACCGAGACGCAAATCTTACTTGCCGATCTGCGAGGAATAATTGTCGGATCCGGGAATGGTGGCAACAACAAAGAAACAATGCACGTAGAATGCTTGATACGAAGACACGAATGCAAGAGAACATCGATCGAATGCATGAATCTCACAACACGAGATGCAAAATGTGCTGCGTGAATATAATAAGAAAGAGCTCCTGCGCGTAGAGGAGAACATGGATAGGAAGTTTAGCCTCCGCATGGCTGAAATGAAGCTAGTGACACCGAATCAACGCCACCCACTCCGACCCGTGCAAAGATACTCCGCAAAGCAGATTGAAGCGAACTCGGCTATCACCGCTTAGACTTCATGATTTCTAGCTTGTTTCGGGGTTCCTCTCTCCTTTGATGATGCCAAAAAGAGGGAGGAAGAATACCTAAAGGCGTTGAAAGGATTTGAAGCTGAAAAGGAGGACGCAACTGTGAAGGGAAAGACAGCTGAGGAACAGAGAAGAGAGAAGAAAGGAAAATCTGAGGGGAAGGTTGAAAGATATGACCTTGATGATTGCTAAAACCCCCAACAAGGTCTCGTCACACGGTGATATCATCAAGAAACTTCCGTGACTCTACCGCCCCAACATCCCGCGGCACCCATGGTGAAAAGAGAAAGATAGTTGAAGCGGATTAAGAAGGTGGAAGAAAGATGGATGCCCGAGTTATGGATATACTTGAAACAACATGGAGGCATTCCAACGTACGAGACACCTATGCCATTTCGGACGTGAACCGAGCCAAGATTTGTTGATGAATTCAAGATGCTCGCATCCGAGGTTACTTCGCAAATATGTCCATGGCTCAAGCCGGATTTATCTTGGGAAAAAGGGCTCAAGTTATGTGAAGAAGGCGACAGTGCAGCGACTCATGTGATCACTCTTGGTGACTCACCGGGAAAAAACGCCCAAGACCATACACGCCCGCAGGCGAGAGGAAGAAGCGATGGTGGCAAGAGGTTTCGGACCTGAGACCTGCACTGCACCATACACGCCCATACCATACACGCCCCACCACTTCATGTATTTTACTATGTAAATACATCTTTATGTAAGTCTTATGTAAGTTATGCTTAAGCTCGATACACTCTGTAAATAGGCATGTAAAGAACAAGAATGTTATGATCAATAAAAGATTGATTCTACGCATACATTTTGTGATTCTACATTGTCCGCGTATCTTTCTTTGTTTAATTATTGCATGAATGTTTTAAGTTTTGGCATCATAAAAAATGGGGAAATTGTTGGGAAATTAATTTTTAGATTTTGATGAATGTCATGTAAAACTGATAAGGGTCTTTTTATGCATGTTTTATGTGTATATTTGAGTAGAATTCGAGTTGTTTTATTGTTAGTTTTGTAAATTTTTGATTGTACATAGTTCATATTACTCCCAGGGTGATCTTATTGATGTAGATTGACCATTCGGGGCTAATTTTGGTGAATTTTGGACCATTGATTCATGTCAAAACATACCGGGAGTTTAAGGATGCAAAACGCTCGAAATTCCAAGCCAAACGCGTCATTTCGGGGCCTTTTTGGTCCAACACGGGCAGGGTGTCGGGCAACACGGCCGTGTTCACGGAGCCAAAAACTCGAAATTTTTGCACAAAACAGCCTCCAACACGGCCTGGCCGTGTTCCCAACACGGGCGTGTCTGGAACACGGCCGGCCGTGTTGGGAAGCACGGCATGTCGGTGATTCCCTGTGATAAAACAAAGACGGCCCGGCCGTTCTCGGGGCGACACTGGGCGTGTCCGGACCTCTTTTTGCAACTTTTCTTTGCGGAATTTGGGGAAAACTCACCAACCAACCCATTTTGGCCACTTTTGTATACTTTTAACACCCTATTTTGCTGAAACATGTCTCCATGTCCCCTCCTCATCACTTGAATACAAGAATTCACCAACCAACAAGGAAAATGGGGTGATTGTTTAATAAAAGAGAGTACTATCAATGTATTGGTTGCCTATAAAAGCCAAGGGTTGAAATTGGGAGATGCATTCATTAGATACTCAGGAAATATTCATTGTATTCACTTCATTAAGTAGAATTGGGATCAAGAGGTCTTGGAGAAGAAAGCTTGAGGCAACATTGGGGAAGAAGGCTTGGAGCAACATCATCATTCAAGAAAGAAGTCAATTGAGATTTTGAGAAAGATAAGTACACCATGTCTATAATATTTACATCTTATTGTGTAATTTACTCTTTTATCAAGATCATGAGTAGCTAAACTCCTAGTGTTTGAGTGTAATGAACTCTAGAATGGATTTGTGATTGAGGTTTGTATGTTTTTAATAAAATCATCATGTCTTGTGTGATTCACTTATATCATGCTTATCTCATTTGAGTTAATATTTCCGGTATATTAATTTGATATCTTTTCTTCATCGGGTAATCGAGAGATTTATGGTGAAAAAGAAATTGTATAAGTGAAAAGAGTTGCATGCAATCCTAGATATAGACGACATAAATCTTCCTGGATTAGGGTCAAACCTAATATGGGAATTCATAAATCGTTATAATGCAATCTTGGGGTTTTAACTAGAAAGAGATTTGATTAATCAACTTGAGATTAGGAGTTTTTCGCCTTGAGAAAGGGATTAACTTAAATCGGGAATTTCTACGTCCACATAACATGAGATTTTATTAAAAGAGGTTGGTTTTTGCTTAAGGGCTTATGGTTGGATTTTTAACTTGTCAAATCACAAAAACATTCTAGAGGATTTACATTCAAACACACTTCTATCTCTTGATTTCTTATTTTACAAATTTTACTTCATTTTTACACTTCGATAATTTAGATTCTTTATCAAACAAAAACTCGAAAATTGTTAGATTAAATAACAAAAAGACGGTAATTATTAGTACTTATAATCCTCGTGGGAATGACACTCGGTGACTCAATAATCTATACTATAAAACGATAGGTGCACTTGCCTACGGTTTTAAAGGTAGCTTTTGAGCCATCAAGTTTTTGGCGCCGTTGTCGGGATTGTAATATTAAGAACGCCTTATTTTTGTTAATTTAATCATTTTTTTTATTTTTACATTATCTTTCTTTTTATCTATATTTTTAAGTCTTGTATTATACTTATCATCTTTATTTATCGCAGATGCATGCCTACTCGTCGTCGTCGGGCGGGAAGTGCGAAATCGCCCGATAGTAACACGGAGGAAAACATTAATACTGACTACGAGGAGGATATAGATTAAATCAAAGATTTTGCCATGGCGGATGAACAAAGAACTATGTGCGATTACGCCAAGCCATCCATGGATGGCACGACGTCAAGCATCGTAAGGCCCGCCGTTGCGCCAACAATTTTGAAATTAAACCTAACGTTATTCAAATGGTGCAACAACTTGTCCAATTTGACGGTCTACCGATGAAGATCCCAATAATCACATCGCGAATTTTCTTGAAATTTGCGACACTTTCAAAATCAACGGGGTCTCCGATGATGTCATCCGCCTACGCTTATTCCCATTCTGTCTTCGGGGGCAAAAAGCAAAGTGGTTAAATACTTTGCCAAAAGGAACGATTACAACATGGAATATTATGGCGTAAAAATTCCTTTTGAAGTATTTCCCACCGGCAAAGACCGCAAGATTAAGGAACGAAATCTCTTCATTTACTCAAGCTGCGATGAAACTTTATACGATACTTGGGAGAGATTTAAGGAATTATTGCGAAAGTGCCCACACCATGGCCTACCTATTTGGATGCAAGTCCAAACATTTTATAATGGGCTACTTTCTCGCAACAAGACAAATGATCGATGCGGGGGGGAACTCTTAATAACAAAACGCCTAAAGCCGCTCAAGATTTGATCGAGGAATGGCCATGAACGGCTACCAATGGCAATCCATACGAGGTAAAACTAACAGTATGTTGGTGTGTATAATGCGGATGTGGTAGTTACGCTCGCCGCACAAGTCGAAGCTTTGACCCAAAAATCGACGATCTAGCGGCTCCTAAACCACCACCACCGCATGTTTTATCTTGTGAAACTTGCGGAGGATTGCATAATCATCAGACTGCCCACACACAATACCGCAAAATTTGAACGGGCCAATTACGTTGGGAATCAAGCCGAAATTACCCAAACAATCCTTACAAAGAACACATACAATCCTGGGTGGCGACAACATCCCAATTTTGGTTGGGAAATCAAGGCCAACCACGACCTAATCCCAATCCTGATCTACACACGTCTCCCGGATTTCAGCCAAATCAAGGTAAGCCTAACTTGGAAGATCTTATAACAAAGTTTGTGCAATCAACAGATACCCGATTCCAGGCGGTGGAAACATCCTTGAGAAATCAAGAGGCATCTATCCATAATCTGGAAAATCAAATAGGCCAGATTGCGAAGATGATTTCCGAAAGGCCACAAGGTAGTTTGCCGGGTAATAATGATCCAAACCCAAGGGAGCACGTAAAGCAATCACCATCGCTTTCCACATGAGCATGATTATACCAATGCCGCCATGCGAAATCGTGGAGGATGACATGCCCAAAGAAAAGCTCATGAAAAAGAGATTGCGAGATACAAGCCCAAGATCCCTTAGGAGTCTAACCGAAGAAGATAGAAGGAGGACAAATTTGGTAAGTACGCTTGATTCTTTCAAACAATTACATGCCAATATTCCATTTGTTGACCCTCATTCAAAGCATGTTAAGGATCTTAATGACATCATTCCTAGTGAAAATAAGCTTAACAAATTATCAAATGTGCAATTGAATGATAAATGTCCTTCCAATGAACTACCACAAAAATTTAATGATCCAGGAAGCTTTATTATTCCTTGCACAATTGATGGTTTACTTGTTGATAAGGCACTAGCCGACTTGGGAGCTAGTATCAATGTGATGTCTTATGAAACATTTAAGCATGCGGGATTAGGTGAACTTAAACCTATTAGGATGGACATTCAATTAGCCGATAAATCGATTAAACATCCTGAGGTATTATTCATGATGTGTTAGTCAAGATTGATAAATTCGTGTTTCGATCGATTTCGTTAATCTTGACATGCATGATAATATAGAAGTTCCCTTAATTCTAGGGCGTCCATTTTGGCTACCGCTAAATCTCTCATTGATGTGCATGATGGAAAGCTTACTTTGAGAGTAGGGGTGAACAAGTTATCTTTAAAATTCCTTTGAGAAATCCTATAAATGATACTTGTTTTCCTATAAACTTGATTGAGACAAGGATGAATGATTCTTTGCTTGATATGTCTTCTAATAAATCCTTGAAAGTATGTGATGTTCAATGTGCAAAAGTTTCCACAGATAAATCCCATTTTGAGAATAACATGTAGAAAAATAGGACCATGAAGGTCAATTGTTCGAAAATCGATACGGGTGGCGATGTTGTTCAAAGAGATAAAATATTTCATAAGTTCAAGGCTCCGCCCGATTAAATCTTCACATTTAGGTGAAATGGTCCAGCTATACGACGTTAAAGAAGCGCTACCCGGGAGGCAACCCGATGTTTGTGTGCAATTGTTTTCATTTATTTTTATTTTTTTTTTATTTTATTTTCTTTCAAAATAATCACAAGTCCTTAGAGTCATTTTCAAATCAAAAAAAAAAAACTCTTGAACATCTTCTTGGTTGTCCTAATTGAGAATATTTGAGATTTCACGGTATTCGAGTTGTGTGTTGCTTAACTTTGATTAGGTATGAAGATGCCGTTGAAGGTCCCGTACCAAAACAACCCAATGATCACTCAACACCGATTCCACTATTGTAGTAAGGTCGTATTTTTCTTTTTCCACTTCTTTTATATCATTCTAGTTTCTTTGCTTTTTTTTTTTTGAGTGTGTTGTGTGTGTTTGTCCATTTCTTTCTTTCACATTGAGGACAATGTGAATCATAAAGTTGGAGGTGAGTACAATAACATTTTCGGAATGCTAGTATGCTTGTTTGTGAGAGATGTGATTTTTATTTTTATTTGTTTTTTTAACAAATTGAATGTTTGCTAGTCAATAACTTAGCCCAATTATACCTACATTAACTTGTTAATTTGTGTTTTTAATGTGAAGCAATTGATTGTCTAGGATAGATTGACGTGGATGCAGGCAAAATTTTGATGAGATTTCTAACACCATAAATACTTGATGTGTTAAGGCATATACGACGATACCTAGCGCTATGAACGCCCGAGAACTCGTGATTTAGTAGTGGTTAACGAGTTGTTAAACCAAGCTTGCGAATAAAAAAAAAAAGAAAGAGAAAATGAAAAAAAAAAAAAAAAAAAAAAAAAAAAAAAACGGACCAATCGAGGTTATACTCCTCTATTTGTTGTTGCTTAGTAACTAGGAGCATTCATGAGCCCCATGTTTGTCTTTTTACGTAAAACGGCGACACAAATATGAGTATGGGAAACCACCCTAGGAGTGTTTGAACAGAAATTCAAAATATAAACCTAGTGGAAGCATGTCTCGAAAGGTCCCAAAAAAAAAAAAAAAAGAAACGAAAAAAAAAAAAAAAAAAGGAGAATGAATACTCCTTGACTTCTCATTCCAATAAAGTTCAAGAAGCTTGGTTATATGACTAGTAGGCTAACTACAATGATCTATTGAATTCTTGTATTTTCATGGCGTTATTGAATTGAAGTTGTTCATAACTATCGATTTTGTGGAGTGATGATTTCAAGTCCGAATAATGCCTCGCCGATATTGATCTTTCTTGACAAATCGATCGCTTTACAAAACTATTACTTAATGGTTAATTCAGTTGAGAAGGCCAAGAACTTGATTGCTTATGTTCAATATGTGAAAAAAATCATCTTTGTATATTGTGATTTATTGAATCCCTCTTTTTGATATAATGTTTTGCTTGAGGACAAGCAAAGTTCAAAGTTGGAGGTGGTTTGATAAGGGTCTTTTTATGCATGTTTTATGTGTATATTTGAGTAGAATTCGAGTTGTTTTATTGTTAGTTTTGTAAATTTTTGATTGTACATAGTTCATATTACTCCTGGGTGATCTTATTGATGTAGATTGACCATTCGGGGCTAATTTTGGTGAATTTTGGACCATTGATTCATGTCAAAACAAGCCGTGTTCCGCCGGAGCCAAAAACTCGAAATTTTTGCACAAAACAGCCTCAACACGGCCTGGCCGTGTTCCAACACGGCCAGTGTCTGGAACACGGCCTGGCCGTGTTGGGAATCACGGCCATGTCGGTGATTCCCTGTGTGATAAAAACAGACGGCCCGGCCGTTACGGGCGACACGGGCGTGTCCGGACCTCTTTTTGCAACTTTTCTTTGCGGAATTTGGGGAAAACTCACCAACCAACCCATTTTGGCCACTTTTGTACACTTTTAACACCCTATTTTGTTTGAAACATGTCTCCATGTCCCTCCTCATCACTTGAATACAAGAATTCACCAACCAACAAGGAAAATGGGGTGATTGTTTAATAAAAGAAAGTACTATCAATGTATTGGTTGCCTATAAAAGCCAAGGGTTGAAATTGGGAGATGCATTCATTAGATACTCGGAAATATTCATTGTATTCACTTCATTAAGTAGAATTGGGATCAAGAGGTCTTGGAGAAGAAAGCTTGAGGCAACATTGGGAAAGAAGGCTTGGAGCAACATCATCATTCAAGAAAGAAGTCAATTGAGATTTTGAGAAAGATAAGTACACCATGTCTATAATATTTACATCTTCTTGTGTAATTTACTCTTTTATCAAGATCATGAGTAGCCAAACTCCTAGTGTTTGAGTGTAATGAACTCTAGAATGGATTTGTGATTGAGGTTTGTATGTTTTTAATAAAATCATCATGTCTTGTGTGATTCACTTATATCATGCTTATCTCATTTGAGTTAATATTTCCGGTATATTAATTTGATATCTTTTCTTCATCGGTGTCGAGAGATTTATGGTGAAAAAGAAATTGTATAAGTGAAAAGAGTTGCATGCAATCCTAGATATAGGGCGACATAAATCTTCCGGATTAGGGTCAAACCTAATATGGGAATTCATAAATCGTTATAATGCAATCTTGGGGTTTTAACTAGAAAGAGATTTCATTAATCAACTTGAGATTAGGAGTTTTTCGCGCTTGAGAAAGGGATTAACTTAAATCGGGAATTTCTACGGTCCACATAACATGAGATTTTATTAAAAGAGGTTGGTTTTTGCTTAAGGGCTTATGGTTGGATTTTTAACTTGTCAAATCACAAAAACATTCTAGAGGGATTTACATTCAAACACACTTCTATCTCTTGATTTCTTATTTTACAAATTTTACTTCATTTTTACACTTCGATAATTTAGATTCTTTATCAAACAAAAACTCTGAAAATTGTTAGATTAAATAACAAAAAGACGGTAATTATTAGTACTTATAATCCTCGTGGGAATGACACTCGGTACTCAATAATCTATACTATAAAACGATAGGTGCACTTGCCTAGGGTTTTAAAGGTAGCTTTTGAGCCATCAAAAACTTAGAATAGAAAGTTGGCACCCCATTTTTGTTGTAAATTGCATTGTAATAGATAGGTTTGGTCGAAATGAGTTAAGTCGACTATGCCTCGAACATGCAAGAAGACAACCGGAGACTAAAAGGAAGACTCATTGTGAGGCGGAGTGTGGCAAAGAAGAGAAGACAGAACTCGATCAAGGTGCGGTGAGATGCGGTGAGTGAAGTGTCGGTCAAGTCAACTCAAGATAGCCAAGTCTCAAGTTGAAGTGACGGATGAGTCATCCCATGATTGGAAGTGACTCGAAGTCACCTGGGAAGTCAAGGAAATGCGATCAAGTCGAGGCAATCGAAATAGATCCGTTGCCCGAGAAGTCAAGAGAATTACTTAAACAAGTAATACTTCCATCTTGCCTTTCTTAAAGTGCTCGATTCGAAGCGTGCAAAAGGAATAAACGATGGGAAGCACTTGCACTGTGTCGAACTCGAAAAGTCAAGAATCATTCATACGAGGAAATGTCAATTCCAAGGACTGCAACAAGACAAGCCAACGACCACAAGTGCCTTTGAAAATTAACATATCTCTTCAACGGGCAAATTTTCAAAAGAACACTATAAAAGTGAGGAATCTATTTGAGAGGAAGTTGGTTACCTTGACAATCGAGAAAACAAATACGAGCAAGAAAAGCAATATTTGTAACCAAAAATATTCTCAAATCATTCAAGTTCAATCCTCAAGCCTACACTACGAAAGAAATCAATCCAACACTTACCTGTGAAGGAAAGACGACTTCAATCGGTTGAAGAGGAAACATTTGAAGAATCAAGGGGTCTACATTCCACGGAGGATTGCGAGAAGGTTGAGTCGAACCAATCTCAAGTTTTGGAGGGCTTCGTGATCAAATCCAAGAAGCTTAAGCAAGTGGTGCAAAGCGCCCTGTGAAGAAGTTGAGTCGTGCACGAGCTTGATTGTGTGACCAAGGCATCTCCGTCGAGTCCCGAAGGATCAAGTCACCGTGTGTGATCAAGACTTGCACTGGGTGATTACCACTTTGTATATCTTGATCAATATTTAGTGGATTCCTCCAAGAGTCGGAGAAGAGAGTATTAGAAGAATTACCCCATCTTGAACCTCTATAAAAATTTATTGTGTCATTTACATTTCATCACTTTAATTTACGCACATTACTTTAATATTTCTTTGATAAATTTGCTATCCAATTGATAATCAACAAAGTGCTAAAATCAAGTATTAAAACAAATTTAAACCAAATTCAAGGTGTTAAGTCTTCCAAAAAACATATCACAGTCAAGTTAAGTTCTAGTCAAAAGCAATGAGTTATTCTATCAACAGGCTCGAGTCAGTCTGTTGAGTGGCTAACTCTGTTGATTAACTAACTTAGTCATGTCCATCTAGGACTCATTTGTGAAGTATTAACTCGAACGTTTTAAAAGGACTAAATCGAAAAAATGGTAAGGTTTTTTCAACCCCCCTTCTAAACCATACACTCACACCCTTGGGGCCTACAAAAGTGTTGTGTTGTAAAGTATTGTTGACTCGTATAAATCACATGTTAGTCTAACAATATCAAGTGCAAATATAATTAGTAGATTTATAAGTTAAATAATTTAAACTTCAAATTATTGAAATATTATAAAGCTTTTATAATCAAATCCATTATATTTCTAAGATCATGAAAGATTTGATACAATTTATAGGTCAATAACAATATAGTTGTTAGGAGCGAGCCTAATAATTAGATATCTTAAGCAACATTATATAAAAAGTTGACCTTGATAACTGTTCCGGTATTATAATTTATGATAAGGAGATTAAAATAGTATGGTTTGATTTAAAAAGTGAATAAAATAATTATATATAACCTCAAATTGAACAATGTGGATGAGAGCTAGCAAACCCAATTTAAAGGGTTAGGATGGTTTCCCATTCAAAATTGAATTTGAAATGGTTTTACATTAATTGTTGTTTAAATCTTCTATTATAATATTGTAATTGTATTTCATATATTGTATATATAATATATGTAGGTTATATATATATAAACAATTTTAAAAACTATTTTATATTATAACGATATGTGTAAAATAAAACACGTGGATATAATTAATTTTTAAATTTATAATGCATGACGTTATTGTAATATAAATAAATTTTATAAAAGGATTGACGATAAGATTGAACTGGGCCCCACAACTCCATGTACTTCAGTTTTGGGGAGTTACTATTTATTTATGGCATTCTTTGAATATGTAATTCTGGTAAAACGAGAAGAATCTCTTGGGCTTTGATCACATTTTGGTGCTCGTATATTTGGCAAAAAAGTAAAAAGTTAATGAAAGTATTTACTGTGGTCTTTGTTGGGACGCACTTTTTCTACAGTGTTCATTATTAGTAAGTTTTATTTAGACAGAAATAAAATATATATTAATTGTATTCTACAGTGTTCTTATTTGTACTCTTTTGTTTTGGGGTCTACCCAAAACAGCTTTATAAGTATAAATAAGGAGTAGAAAAAAACATAAGGAGTAGAAAATGTTAAGTAAAAAAATATGAAAATAATAAACTGGGGATACATGGGGATCGCAAAGAATCCTAAAATCATCACGCAATATTTATCCGATTATATTTTAGAACATAATTATAAAATAAGAAGTATTCTCAAAAAATACAATAAAATAAAAAGAAGTCAACAGACTAAGAAATTGATACTATTGCTGATACATTTAGAGTTGCCATCTGATATTGCTCCTCAATCGTCTGTGTAGCCAGCCATGAATGGATCCTATTGTATTATTGATATCTTTATACATTAACTTTTATTTTGAAAATCAAGATGAATTTCATTGATTCATTAGAAGAAACTTACAATTGATTACAACAACAAATGAAAAACAGCTACAAGCCCTACATGATCATAAACCTATACATAAAACAAAAATTTAAACCCAACTAGATCTAAATACTCCTTAGAATCATAATTTCACAACGGAGGTGCTGGATAAAACACATATATACCAAAGTTGATCTCGCTCTTGTCACGTATCGTCGGGTAATAAGTCATCTGATAATCTTCTGAATAAAATCCTACATATATATCGATAAATTTATTAACTAAAAAGAAGGTCACATATTAGGAACAAATAAAGTCAACTATTGGAAATAAATAAAAGCCACGTATACCCCATAGGAGGATGTATGAGAGAAGAAAAAGAGAGTCGGTATCTTTATACGTTGATTCTTGCATAATGATTTGGTTGCTAAGCCTGGATTTGAAGAATAAGTACAAAGATCTTTTAGAACAAATTAATAAAATAACTCAAAATCCAACCCTCTTGGTCAATTTTCTTTCGTTTTCCGAAGCAATGGGATAAATATATCAAATATATAGTTCAAATAAAATAATTAAAATCTCTCAAAATCCAAATCCTTTCTCAACTACAAACTATTCTAAAAACATTATGAATGTAGTAAACTCTATTATGGATCTCCTATTTCATATGATATTTTATTTGATGTCTTAGTAAACCATGTAAATATCAAGTGTAAAAGATGATATTACAATTATAAATGTTAGTTGTAGTAATTTCTGACATTTCTTTCCAAAAACTAATATTATGACATACCCAGAAACATGAAACAAACTTTAACACATTATAAGTGGATTAAGGATCTAACTTGACGGTTCGTGTCAGAATTGACTTCAATCAGAATAATAAATTGGTCGAACTCGGATTAACATTAAATGACTCAACTAACCCGGCCATTTGATCTATTTGTAAATATTGAAAGTTTTGAACAAAAAATGGTAAAAGTGCCTGACAAATCGAAAAGTCCATTAAAGTTTGAATGAATAATAATTGACACGTCGCAGTTTGACTAGTTTTTTTTCCCGTATTTGGACTGTTATTTCTCTACGATATTTCACGTTTACTGTTTAAAATTTGAACTGTTATTTATTTTTGGATTAAATTGTCTATTTATCATGTTGTACGTTGTCGTTGTGATTCTTTTAATTGGTTGAATATTTCTAGTATGATGATTGAATTTAAAGAATTGTCCATTGATTGTAAAAATAATTATCAAGTTGAAATTATCCTGGATAACACAAATAACTCATATAAATATATGAGTATTTAGGTCTTTAAAATATAAGGAAATTTCAGTTGTCCCTGGTAATATGAAATAGGTTTAGTTTGAGTTGATATATTAACTTTGCAAATATCGTGTGTCAACTCTACGTGCGAATCTACCACTAAATGAGCATGGCTGCCAGTGGTATATAATCCTTTATAAGGGTGTTAGCAGGAGTTGACCCCGTATCTTTCGTTTTATTTGAAATTTATCTCCTCCCCTCAACCAACACTCCCAACTTATTTAAAAAAAAACTCTACGTGCGAATCTGGTCTGATTTTTCACCTTTGGTAAACGACATGTTTATCCAATGCATTAAAACAAAAGACGAAACATCATAAAAACTAGGACATGTGATCTTTATAAACCAAACACCAAATGGACATATACACTTGTCTACTACGGATATCAGTTGTTGACATCTTCTCTCCCACTTGTTCATGAATTGATGAACCACTTTCCTATAGCCTTGGAAAACACTTAAAGGTTGCAATAATACAGCCTTTTTGTAGACACCCATTCACTACACTGTTGTTTAGGAGTAAACTTTAATTTAGGGAGTATATGGGATTTGTTCTGTTTGTCTACTAGGATGTAATTAATATATAGCATTTGCTATCATGTAGGCAGAAAGTGGGAGTAGAAAGAAGTGGGGGTACAATATTTTTGTGGGCCCTGCATGTGTGCATTTGCGTGCAAGGATTACACACATTATAGACAAAATTATGGGAAATTCCAAAAATATACCCATTTTTCTTTGGGAAAATGACTTTTGTACGCTCAGGTGAACCTTTTGTACGTTTCTTTTGACTTATGTACGCTTAATGGTAATTTTCTTTTGACTTTATAATGCTTTTCCATTTTTATCTGTCTTTCTGTTATGGAATAGTTAGAAACAATTATGAAACAATTAGAAACAATTGTAAAAAAATATATATATTATTTCGATGCTCTTACTTTTTGTTGTTTTTCCATTAATATTATTTTTGTGCTCTTAATGTTTTTTTTTGGTTCTTTTTTCGTTTGCAACACATTGATGTTTAGTCTTATTATTTGAGAAAGAAGTTCAAATATGATTATAGTGTTGTGAATTCAGATTTTGATGTATGTGGTTATTGTTCCATTCTTGTTTCTGTATTTTTACTGGTTTTTTCCTTCAATATTAAGCAGTATATTGATGCTTTATTTTATTATTTGAGAAATAAATTCAAGTATGATTATATAATGTGAATTTAGAAATACGATATTTATGGATCAATAATTAATTATTTATGATTTTGATACACAAAAGAAGAATGAGAAACATAAAAGAAGTTGGGGTTCACTAATTTAGTAAGATTTAAAAAACCATGTACAACAGTGTTGAAACGGGTAAGAAACAATCTTGAAACATGTTTGAAACAAATTTGAAATAACTTTAAAAATTAATAAAAGAAGTAATAAAATTGTAGTAGTGAAACACGTTTGAAACATTTTCGAAATAACTTTGAAACAATATTAGTTGAAACAACAAGCAAAAATGCACAAATTTTAGCTATTAACATCAATTTAAATGTGTCTTAGATCAAAAGTTGTTAGTTACCTTGAACATTTAGGTTCTTCTGGTTTCTGTTACGATTTTCTACAATTTGTTCGTTCGTTCGTTCATTGTTTTGCTTATTATTTATTGTGATTTTGCTTCATTCCGCCTCCTCTTTATTTTTCCTTGTGGTTGTTATTATTGGATTTGTTTTCTTCTTGTTTTTCTACGATTTTCTATTTTCTTTGCTAATATTTTTGAGATTTATTTTGTAACTTTCGATTACAATATGATGTATAAGTTGGAGTATATATATTTGTTATGAAGAAAACAAGGGAGTGTGTTGCGATAAAGAAAGGAAAGAGAACAACTTATTTTATCGATTTTTAGGAAAAGAGTACTAAAGTTTCTTTTTTTTTGAGTGTATATTGTCAGGATTAATATTCATTATTATTTACAACACATTCATAGCATTGTCTTCTAATGCTATATCTTAGTTTTACGTGTTTTAAAGTATGTTCATTCGACCACAGAGAGAAAGCCGTTGGGAGAGAATGAGGACCCAACATCGAAATCAAAGAACGAGAGCAAAAACCTAGTCACCTTTTTCTTTACTAACTTCCCGATAGGTTGGGGGAAAGAAGAGATTATAAGGACCTTCTGTAAACTTGGAGAAGTGAATGATGTTTTAGTCCCTCAAAAGAATGATGTTCGAGGTAAAGGGTTTGGATTAGTCAGATTTGTTGGAGTCAAAGACATCAAAGAATTAGAAGAGAAACTCAATCTTATCTGGCTGGGATCATTTAAATTGAGAGCCAATCTACCCCGGTTTAACCGTCAACAGAAGGAACAGAAAATGAACCCACCCCTATCCCTACCCCGAAACCTTTTCTTATTTCTTAGCAAGAAAGGAGAGACAATGGAACATTCGTAGAGGTGGTTTATAAGAAGGAAAACCAGACGAGACCCCCTGGCCCCATGGTCACGTTCGAATTCACGTCATCGGAGGAGTCTAGAATTTGGGCTGAGGAATGCTATATGGGAGCCCTAAGAAAACCTAATTGTCCAAAGGAGGGTTTCAATCCATTCGCGTTCTTAAGGAAGGACATAATACCATAATCATGAAAAGCAGCTTGCAAGAAAGATATTGAAGATCTCTTGAAGGAGGAATATCAATGGTTTGAATCATGGTTTGAGTGGATTCGTCCTTGGGATTCAATGATCAACCTTACGGGGAGAAGATGTTGGATAAAATATTTTCGAATACCTGTGCATGCATGGGAACCCAGATTATTTCATAAAATTGCTGCAGCGCTCGGGTCTCTAATCAAATGTGATTGTCATACTTCGGACAAATGCGGATATGATTTTAAAAGATTGCTCATCGAAGATACAAAGGAGAGTTTCCCGATTATTAAATCCGCCAACATTCGGTGGATGGTCTATTGCTCAAATTAAAATTGTGGAAGAAGATTTAATTTAGAAGGTTCATTATGTGAAAATTGGGAAGATGGTTTCGTCCAACATTTCATTGTCGAATCATGCTCGGAAGATAGCTCGCGAAATCCGATGAAGACGATTTCGTCCCGGTTCACGGAGGATAGAGGCGAGAATCTCGAAGCCTTGTCGATTGGTTCAAATGACGATTGTGCGTAGAGGTTCACAAAATCCGAAGGTGCTTCGGGGGGTCTGTTGTGTATCTGGGATAAATATATATTTGTTGAAAAATCCTACTGGGAGATTGAAGGGGCGCTGGGGATTCAAGGCAAATGGGGAAAGGAAGAATGGGACTGTGAAATCATCAATGTCTATGCGCCTTGTAACCATAGAAAAAAGAAAGAACTATGGTCTGAGCTTTTAAACATATTCAACCAAGACCCGGATATAAGGAGATGCATCATGGGGGATTTTAATTCTATCCGGTAGCCGAGTGAAAGAAAAGGGATCAGAAACCATGGAAGCTTTCAACACCTTCATTTGGGAAGTTAATTTTATCGACTTGCCACTAACTAGAAGAAAATTTATGTGGATTAAATCGAATGAAAGTTTGTTCGCCAAAAATATTTGGATCATACAACTGCAAGTGTACAGTGTAGTTTATAGGATAATGGCAAACAAGGTTGTATTCTCAGGGATTGATATGTGAAACACTTTGGCTATAATAACATCGCATTCCAATTTTATTGAAGCGACCGAATATCAAGTTTGTAATAAAAATAAAAAATAAAAGCAAAAATTTATGAACCCCACAAGTATTTTCAACAACTACATAAGCAACATTGGGCACATAATCTCAACATGTTTCTTCAATATTAAATCCAACTAAAGTTTCAATAACCAATTCATGCATTTCTATGGGTTCAATTCCTAAAATAGTTTACTCCCCCTCCCGGGTGGCGCATAAACAGTAGATTAATAATAATTGAGGTCTTCTGATCCATCACAACTATTATTAACTCCCAAAAGATCTTTGAATTGAAATACTCCCCACAAAGAGAAGTAGTCTCCCGTTACATTACCATGTTTATGTCTGAATTCAATTTCCGTCTCATTGGAACTCACCTTCCGGATTATGGACTAATGAGTATGACATGCAAATTATCGATCAGATAATCGACAATTATAAATAAGCACTCAAATTAATAAAATAGAACACATGAATCAATTAAGAAAGCAATTAGTCAAGATTTAACATGAATCCACAGACAAGAGATCTAAACATAGAAAGAAACCCCTTCTTGTCAGGATGGATTCCCCTCCTAATCTTTTGAAGCTCTTATACTCCCGTAAATGCGAAAGGCCTTGTGTTGTTCTTCGCGACCTAGCCCTCCTCTCTAAGAAGACCTTCGATATTGTGTTCCTACATAATTTGATGTGTTTTCTCTGTATGAAGTGATGATTTTTCATGCAAGCTTTGGGTCCCTTTTATAGATGATGGGAGAGAACAGTTGTAGAGTTAGAACAGGAAAAGAACTCCAAAAAAATGCGTTTACAGAGTCCCACACGGCCTGGACGTGTGGATTTTTGCGCTGCCCAATACCACACGCCCGTGTGGACCTACACGGTCTGGCCATGCGGCTTGGTTCTGTCCCCTATTTTCTTCCTCTTTTCCACATGGTTGTGCCACTTCACACGCGTATTTTCACACGGCCATGTGACACCACACGATCCAGCCGTGTGAAGTATTTTTATCCATTTTCTTCGTTTTTTTGATCTTCTCTTCGTACTTGTTAGTCTTATTCGGGCATTCCAACTGATATTTCTTTATTTTAAACTCCATTTCCTATAAAAAGTTACAAGAATACGCAGTATCATTCCCTTGTAAGGAAACCAAGTAAAAACACACTAAATATGCGTGCAAATGCATCAAATATATGTCAGTTTAAGCCCCAAAATGCACGTATATTTTACACACATCAAAGTTGTAAGTCTAGATTAGACGAGTTTTAATATCGGCCCGGCCGAACGATTCTTTGATTAATTTGATACAATGAGGATTGAGGAGAACTATCTCGATCACTTTGCCGGTTCTCCTTGTAGATGAGGTGAAGGATTGGGGCCCCAAACTATTTCGGACCTTTAACGTGGCTTCAATATCCGGATTTGAAATTCTTGAGAAAATAATGGGAAAATATTAAGATCGAGGAGGGCTTTTCCGTTCTTAAAGAAAAGCCCAAGACTTTGAAAGGCACACTCAAAAGATGGAACCATGAAATTTTGGGAAATTGGAGGATAATATTGAAAAGCTTAAGCACACCATTAATGAATTGGATATGAAGGACAAAATTAGCATTTTGTCTAATGAGGATGTTGAAAGGAGAAAAGAGGCATTCTTTGAGTGAAGAAAAATCAAAAATGCAAGAAAGCATGGCATTTCAAAAGCTGCTAGAATCAAGTGGATAACACACGTGATGTGAATACTAGATTTTTCCTTTCATGCATCAATCGCAATCATAAGAGAAACAACATTAACACAATCAAGATTGACGGCCATGGGAAGAATCATTAAGGGAGTTAGAAAGGGCATCAAGAATCATTTTGAGAAGAGATTTGCCAAACAAACCAGGATTGAACCATAAGAGACAAGATGAAATTTATTAAAATCTCGGAGGAGGGCAATAAGTTTTACGGAAGTTGAATTTAGCGAGGAGGAAATCAAAAATGTCATAGGGATTATTTGATGAACAAGAGCCCGGGTAGACGGATTCAACTTGAATTTATTCAAACTCTTTGGCCGATTCCGAAAGAGGAATTGATTAGATGCTTGAATGATTTTCACAACAACGGCAAGGTTACAAGGGCGTGCAATGCATCTTTCATTTCACTTATCCCGAAAATGGACGATCTTATCAAGATCGAGGATTTCAGGCCAAGTTCTCTCATTGGGTGCCTCTATAAAATCTTATCAAAGATTCTTGCCAATAGATTGTCTATTATTCTCGACGGCCTCATTGTTCTTAGTCGTCATTCGGCTTTTGTTGGGCATAGAATTCTTGACAGCATTGTGATTATAAATGAAATCATTGAAGAAGCTAAATCTTGCAAGAAACAATGTGTTATTTTAAAAAATAGACTTCGAAAAGGCGTACGACATGGTAGATTGGGATTTTCTCGATTTTGTGATGAGGGAGATGAATTTTTTGGATGAATGGAGATGATGGATTGGAAGTTGCCTTAGATCAACAACGACATCTATTTTCATTAATGGTGGCCCGACGTCAGAATTCCAACTTCATAGAGGTCTCAGGCAAGGAGACCCTCTCTCACCTTTCCTCTTTTTGATTGCGGCGAAGGATTGAGTAAATTGGTGAAGCTAGTCCAGGATTAAACTACATGACACCGGTCCACGATTGGAAAAAACAAAGTCGAAATCTCCCCATCTCAATTCTCGACGATAGACTACATGGAGATTTAAATGCATTTTACGATTTTTGAACTCATGTCCCGCTTTAGAATTAATTTTCATAAAAGCAATCTTTATGGAATTAGGGTGGGGAAAGAAAGATTGGATATGTTGGCAGACATCCTCAATTGCAAATCCGATAGCTTACCGTTTGAATACTTGGGACTCACAATTGGAGGAACACCATTAAGAATAAACTTAAGCGATCGTTAATCGAGAAAATCAAAAATGCCTTGCATATTGGGATAATAAAAACATCTCATTTGGTGGAAGAATTATTATTCTCAACTCGCTTCTTTGCTCCTCCTATTTATATTTTATCATTCTTTAAAATTCCTAAAATTGTTGCTAACGCTATTGTGAAACTCCGGAAGAGGCTTTTACGTGGGAGGCGACTCGGAAAATCATAGGATAACTTGGGTGAAGTGGAATAACATTTGCAAACCAAAAGAGAGTTAGGAACATTATTATCTTTAACGATAACGATACTCTCTAGCTAAATGGGTGTGGAGATTCCTTGTTGAGAAAAAAACAAGCGTGGTTAAAGTGGAAAAAGGATGGCTCGATAGGAGAACAACGGGGAGGAGCAAGAGTATAAATCATCAAGATGGTGGAAGGATATCTGGAAAATTTTAGAAAGGGAGAATGGCAGCAATTGGTTTCTTGATAGGCTAGAAAAGAAAGTCGAAAATGGCGACGGCACATCGTATTGGCACGACCCTTGGGCGGAGGAGACGAGTCTTAATCGCAGATTTGAAAGATTGGCTAAATTAGACACCCACAATGGGGACGAAAATCAGCGAAAGGGGAAAATGGGACGAACGCGTGAAATGGGAGTGGCAATGGAGACGCGAGCTTTTGAATGGGAAAAGGATCGGTTTCATGATCTTACTTACATCTGAGAGAGGCACAAAATGGATAACAAAGAGCAAGACATTGGAGATGGAATGGTGATACAAAGGAAATGTTTTCGGTTAAGGAGGCCTATAAAATCCTTGAAAAAATCCGGCGCAAAGAAGAAGCAGACCATAGCAATCTCAAGTCGGCATGGAACAAAATTGCACCAAACAAAGTAGCGATGTTCGTGTGGAAGCTACTTCAAAACCAAATCCCTACTAGAACTAATCAAGCAAAGAGGGTACAACTAATGAATCGGAGGATGTATTCTTTGTCCCTTTTGTAATATCAAAGAAAGAAGATGTATCACACATTTCTTTTTGTTGACTACAATGTTCTGAGAATCGGGATGCCTTCAAAATGGCAAATTACGAAACAAAGATTACAAGAAAAATACTATCTATTACAACTTCTTCAAAAGAACTTTTAGAAAGCCGAGTCGAGACGAATCTCTTTCGCAAAAGCAATTACGTCCCCGCTAGTGCTCACGGTTTGACGTATTGCTTCCAAAGATGAAACAACTTACGTCTTACGTAGTAGCACCACTAACACGAAGAAGCACCTTCGAACTAGAAATGTCTTTGGAAGAGTTCTTTGGACTTAGTGCGGAATGTAGAAAATAGCTTTTGGAGGTGTATGAAATCTATGAATTTTACGTGTAAAATCTGCAATGCCGCAAAGAATGATTTTATAGACAACCAACACCTGCAGGAGATAAAAAGGTAGTGGGCATTAATCCAATGTAACATCCCGGATGCTCGCACCCCACTACTCCATAAATGCACAAGTAGTGGGCTCTTTCGGATGATCACTCTTTGTAGGAGTTACTAACTCAATAGTCACACGAATGCGGACACCTACAATGTCCGATTCATTGAAACTTCAACAGTCCAACAATCACTCGAATTTGGGCCAAGCCCATTTTCGAGTGGCAAAACTTTAGTGGACCTGGACCCGGCCCATAGGGGCGGGCGCCGCCCGGAAGCCCAGGCCCAGGCGGTCAGGCGGGCGGCACGCGCGCGTGTGGCCCACTCAGTGATCAACCACTTGTGTTATAGTTTATACAACAAATAACACTTTCTAGTAAATAAACTAGGATAAACTATGATTTTTATTCCATGTGGGATAAGGCATAAGCCTTTCATCTCCCTTTAAATAATCTTTACATAATGCCCATTTATGTGGCTACCTTCGTGTATTAATTTCTCACTCACCGAAATTCGGTTTGAGAAATAAAAATACTACGAACATCTACTCGAACGTAGATTAATAATATATAATTTAATTCCTCCAGAATTAAATATTTAGCCACCGAAAAATTGGTCAAAGTCGGTCGACACCACTTTATCAAAACCAAAATTTCAACAATCCCCCACATGAGTGGAAATTAATGTATGCATGAATGCGGACACGCAAACCATCCTCAAGAGACAATATTGCATTCGGAAAGGTAGCTTATGGCTTTGAACCTTCCGTAGTCAATACCATTGGGTACACCGGCGGCTTAGTGGACGCATGATACCTTGAACTATTCCTCCACGGTGTATACGAGTCAACGATATTAAGACAATAAGGTCTCAACACCTTCCTTGTTCTAACGTTTTGTGTCCGTTTATTGCCATGGACACCACTTTGGATTCATAAGTATTACTTTGAAGCGGCCGCACTTGTCACTTATATAGGTGATCTACTATCCGAGAAGTATCTGCCATACTCAACCTCAACGAGGTGTAGGAATCATTAAAAGTCAAATGACTTAGCCTCACCACAACTTTGCGGGTGTTTCAACACTTGGTTTTGCTTTTCTAGGGATGAGTTATAACATTATTTCCAAATGTTACAACATAACCTTCATAGTTTAGTTTTCCCATTGAACCAAGTTCTTGGGATCTCCGATCATCATGGTTGGGTTACCACTATGATAGTTATTTTTAGTTTGTGGACTTCAAGCCCATTCCCTCTAGCAATTTACCCAATTGATCTCGATTGATCCTTTTGTCAAAGGATCTACCAAATTGTCTTTTGACTTTACGTAGTCAATTGACATCACACCATTTGAGATCAATTGTCTAACGGTATTGTGTCTCAGACGAATATGTCTAGACTTACCGTTATACATATTGCTGCCCTTCCTATAGCCGCTGGCTATCACGGTGAATCATCACGCAGAAGGCACAAGCTTCCTCCCAACATGGAATATCTTCCGAAAAGTTTGAAGCCACTCTGCTTATTCACTAGCTTTATCCAAAGCTATAAACTCAGATTCCATGGTGGACCGAGTTATACACGTTTGCTTAAGTGGACTTCCGCGATACCGCACCACCTCGATGGTGAATATGTATCCACTAGTTGAATAAGAATCTTTGGAATCGAGATCCAACTAGCATCACTATATCCTTCAAGTACAATCGGTGGATATCTTTGAGTAGTATACCCATAATCCAGTATACTTCAAGTATTTTAACACCCTGTTAACGCTTTCCAATGCTCGAGGCTTGGATTGCTCGTGAACCTACTCAACATATTTACTGAGGGTAGGCCAAGTCGGGCGTGTACAATTTGTGATGTACATCGACCGCTATTATACTTGAGTATTCCATATGAGCCACCCGGTTACGCTTTTTATTAGCAACGATTATACTTAAATCAATGGGCGTCTTTGACGATGAACCGCTTCAAAAGCATTGAATTTATTGAGCACTTTCTCCACATAGTGGGATTGTGACAAGATAATTCCATTAGGAGTTACGCTGATTTTTATCCCAAGGATTACATCGGCCCGTCCCCATATCCTTCATGTCAAAGTTCCTCTTTAACATTCTTTTAGTCTCCATGATAGTATCATGACTCACGCCCATGATTAACAAATCGTCTACGTATAGACAAACTATGACAAATGCTTCGATGTCCCTTTGACATATACGCATTTATCACACTTTCGTTGATTTTAAATCCATTTGACAACATCGTATTGTCAAACTTAAGATGCCATTGTTTTGGAGCTTGTTTCAGTCAAATTACAAGGATCTTATTAACTTGCACACCTTCTTTTCTTGGCCGGGTGCAACAAACCCTTCAGGTTGTTCCATGTATATTTCAAAGATCTATCTCTCCATTCGAAAACGCCCGTCTTGGCGTCCATCGATGAATCGTAGATCGTGCAAAGCGACAATCGCAAGAAGCACCGAATAAGACGATCCTCAAATTCTTTCGAGAATAGGTGTCAAAGAAGTCATATCCTTCTTTTTGTTTAAAGCCTTTGGCTACAAGCCGTGCTTTATACTTATCAATAGTTCCATCTGCTTTATACTTCTTCTTTAGGATCCATTTACATCCTAAAGGTTTATGACCACCGAGGAGATCAACCAACTCCCAGTATGGTTCTCGAGAATGACTCGATTTCACTATTGATAGCTTCTTGCCGGAGCGAGCATCCGGATCGCTTAGAAACCTCTTTAATCGAGTTTGGCTCACCATCTAACATAAATGTTATGTAATCGGCCCAAAAGACTTAGCCGTCTTAGACCCCACTTCTTCAACGTCCGATTCTTCACTAATTGGTGTTGAACCACTTGCGATTTTCGTGAGTTCTTTTATTAGTACTCACTTCAATTTTTCTCTACAAGGGTAGACATCCTCAAAGAATACAACATTCCTTGATTCGATTATGGTACCATCGAGTCATTTCGGATTTTCGACTTATGTATCATAAACCTATATGCACTACTTTGGTATGCATATCCCACAAAGACACAATCAACTGTCTTTGGTCCAATTTTAACTTGTTTTGGTTCGTGTTTGCTACCTTAGCCAAACACCCACACACTTTAAGGTATTTATAAGAAGGCTTACGATTTTTCCACAATTCGTAAGGTGTCTTATCTTTCCTTTTAAGTGGTATTTTATTCAATATGTGGTTGGTCATTAAAACGGCTTCCCCACATATTCGGGTAATCCGGAACTTATCAACATGGCATTCATCATCTCTTTCGAGTCCGGTTTTGCGTTGAAACAACACCGTTAGACCGCAAGTGGTGAATATGGTCTTTGTTGTTTGATGAATTATGCCCGATGGGTACATAGTTCTTCAAATGGTGCAACATATTAGCCACCTCTATCACTCCGAATTATTTTAATCCCAGGCTGCGAAGTTGATTTTCAACTTCATTTTTATAATTCTTAAAAGCCTCTAATGCTTCATCTTTGCTTAACAAGTATAAGTAGCAAAATCTTGTGCAATCATCAATAAATGTGATGAAATATTTTTTTTACCACCTTTAGTTTGCCTGAATTTTAGATCCCATACATCGGTGTGTATTAGCTCAAAAGGTGAAGTGCTCCTTTCAACCGAATGAAATGGTAATTTAGCCATTTTAGCTTCAACACAAACTTCACATTTTCTTTGTGAGTTTTACTTGAGTAAATTAATCAATTCTAAATTTACCAATCTTTTTATAGCATTGATTTACATGTCCTAATCTAATATGCAATAAATTAGAGCACTCGACAATATAAACAAGAAGAACATTCATTCTTATTCATATTCTCGCCAAAACGGCGTCACGGTCATTACATTCATTTTAAACATTCCTTTGTCTAGATAACCCCTACCAAGGAACTGTCCAAATTTGCTAAGTACAAACTTTTCGGACTCAAAACTAGTCTAAATTCATGGTTGACCCGGCGAAACCGAACAGTTTTGCGGATGTACAGGACATGCGGCACATCCTTCAAGCTTCAACTCCTTTCACGAAGTCGGCTATAGCACCACCGTTCAACTCCGGCGATCGTCAGAAGAAGGCGTGATTCCCCATATGGAGCTTCCTTCCGGTCGATGGGATGTAAGAAGAGAATGCATCCTTATCGAAACGACATGGCAAGTGGCACCGATATCCACAAACCATTCTTTCGGGTTATCCACCAAATTGGCTTCAAACACCACCGCCGACATGTCAACTTCATCGGCTCCCCTTTCTTCAACCACATTGGCATTGGGTTTGCGGTTTGGTTTTCTTTTTCTTTGGTGACGGCGATCTTGCCCATATGGTTCGGTTTGCCACGATTGTAGCAAGCTCCTGGAATTTTCCAGTGCCGGTTTCTTGCCTTTATCGTTAGGCCTTTTCTTCGAGTTACTTGGGGGCAATTTCTCAATCAAGGCGGCCACTTGAATGCTTCCTAAGCCGTTCCCTCGGCGAGATTTCATGTAGGATTAAGCGGAACTTCGAACTTGTTCCATCACGGTTTTAGAATCAACCATCACAAAATTCAAGAACTTACCGACAACAAATTTCTTTGTGCAGATCCTCGGTTTGTACTTCTTCTCCAAAGAATCCCACATTCTTTGGAGGATTTCACAACCAATACACATGCAACATAAAGTGCATCACTAAGTCCGTTTAGGACATAGTTACGCAACGAGAAATCAACCTGGCCCCATGCATCAAACGCGCGTGCGTTTTTCAAAGATTCGTTTCGTTCTCGGCAACAATAGGAGCGTCCTCGGTCGAGATACTTCGCGGGACTTAGGGTAGTCGGGTAAAAAGCATTTTTTGTGCCACCTTCTTGAAGTCGAAACCCATGAATTTTTCGGGTTTCTCGGCTTGAGCGGAGGGATGATCGGGGTTACTCTTTGTGCTTGCCATCGTGAAGTTCGATTAATTGCTTTGCGATTGTTGACTACAATGTTCGAGTCGGGATGCCTTCAAAATGGCAAATTACGAAACAAAGATTACAAGAAAAATACTATCTATTACAACTTCTTCAAAAGAACTTTCGGAAGCGGAGTCGAGACGAATCTCTTTCCCTAGCGTAAGCAATTGCGTCGGCTAGTGCTCACGGTTTGGCGTATTGCTTCAAAGATGAAACGACCCACGTCTTCGTAGCGTAGTAGCACCACTAACACGAAGCACATTCGAACTAGAAATGTCTTTGAAAGCCTTGGACTTAGTGCGAGAATGTAGAAAATAGCTTTTGGAGGTGTATGAAATCTTTATGAATTTTCGATGTAAAATCTGCGTTGCACAACAATGATTTTATAGACAACCAACACACGAAGGAGATAAAAAGGTAGTGGGCATTAATCCAATTGTAACATCCCGGATGTTACACCCCACTACTCCATAACGCACAAGTAGTGGGCTCTTTTGGATGATCACTACTCTTGGGAGTTACTAACTCCAACGATCACGAATCTGAACACCTACAATGTCCAAAATTCATTGGGCTTCAACGATCCAACAATCACTCGAATGCAGGCCAAGCCCATTTTCGAGTGGCAAAACTAGTGGACTGGACCCAGGCCCAATAGGGCGAACCACCACAGCGGCCCAAAGCCTGGCCGGGCCGGGCCGGCGGGCGGGCGCAGCGTGTTGCCAGCTTGTGATCATCCACTTGTGTTATAGTTTATACAACAAATAACACTTTCTAGTAAATAAACTAGGATAAACTATGATTTGTATTCCATGTGGGATAAGGCGTAAGCCTTTCATCTCCTTTAAATAATCTTTACATAATGCCCATTTATGTAGCTACCTTTGTGTACTAATTTCTCACTCACCTAAATTCGGTTTTGAGAAAGAAAAATACTACGAACATCTACTCGGACGTAGATTAATAATATATAATTTAATTCCTCCGAAATTAAATATTTAGCCACCGAAAAATTGGTCAAAGTCGAATCGACACCACTTTATCAAAACCAAAATTTCAACATTCTTCACTGCGGATTTGTCTACCGTGTATGGATGGAAATTTACAAATGGGCTGGAAGTACAAGCTTCACTTTTCAAGGAAGAAAGCGATAATCTTCTCCGGCCACGAGGGGCTTGAGCGAAAAAAGAACTTAAAAAGAATGGAACTCCATCCTGGTTTGGAATGTTTTGGAGCATTTGGATAGCTACAAACCGATGTATCTTCCAACGGAAACACATCCGTTTCCCACCTTGCGGAGCTCATTAAAGTTAGAGTTTGACTTTGGTTGATGGGCTAGAAAATCGAGAACTTTGTTGTGTGTCTTATTCGGATTGGTTACTAGAACCTAACTTTGTGTAGGCGTGATTGAGTTATGTCAGATTATCTTTGGGTTTGGCACCTTGTGCTCGATTATTAATATATTTTCATTCTTTGACAAAAAAAAAAATAGTTTTACGTATTTTAATATATTAAAAAAATCTAAGTAATATTATTACAAATTTTTAACTTTCTTGTTCTAACTCTCCATAGTGACATGACACCTAAGTCAATATTTCTTTTAAATTAGTAAAGATTCTTTATTTTGGTCTATTACATGACACTCAAGTGGATCGCTACCTACTTGGGTGGCATGAGCTCCACCCTTTTTTCTTTTGTTTTCTTTTTTTTTTTGGAAGGGGGAGTCTAGTTTTTTAATTAAATAACTTATTTAAGTAATATATTTTAAGAAACTTAATTTTGAATTTTGAAAAGTTTTAATTCTTATTGATAGTTCATTCATTTTAAAAAATTAAAGTTGTACTCTAGTCTCTACTGTAATTATCTATTTTAAAATCAAGAAATAAATTTCTCTACAAACTAATTAATCTATAAAATAACATCCACGCAAATCATTTGACAAATTTAAGGTGGAAAAAAAACAAGGTATAAAATCTTAATTCATTAAATGTTTTAATTAGTAAAAAATGAACTGTTGAGTTTTTAAGAAGAATTAATGATGGACTGCGTTTGCTGGTTTAAGAAAATATTTGATGATATTTTATTATTATTATTGACATAATAATTTTTTATATGTATTTTTTAGGTTTTTTTGTTCGAAAAGAGGAAGAATCAAATCATGATATGTGGGAGTAATCTTCAAAGGACAAGACACATAGGAAGGTCTTGGCATCGTATCAAAGCACAATAGGGTGAATCTGTACTATTGTCCCTCAAAATTGAACTATGTCTCGAACTGATGACAAAGTAAATCATTATAATGTTTAACAAAATTAAAAATAAATTTGAAATTCCTTAAGACACTTTGAATCAGATTTTATGCCCAATTATCAGGCTCCTTGAAAGTGTAGGATAGCTAAGTATTCTTAAATTGAGAAAAAGAATGGCTACGAACTTCCGAGGAAATTGGATTCTTGAAGTTTAAATTAAATTTTGAGATGAATTCTTTTCTTGCAATATGGCTATATTTACAATTACCTAACCTTAGACCCTAAAGAATAATATTGCACGAACACTAAATGGGCTAGTTCCTCTAAACACCATAATGTGCAGAAATTATTAATTTATTTAGTTTTGTGACAAATGATTTGATCAATTCTTTTAATAGAATGTATATTAATTGACAATTAATTAACTAATTATATTCCAATGTTAACGTGCTTGGTAATTAAGAGCTAGTTTGGTTTTATTTTTATGAAGTATCTTATTAATTTTTAATATTTAATATTTTATAATATATTAATATTTTTTACTTTCAATTTTTTGTTGTCATTCTTTTTTAAATTTAGAAATGACAAAAAAAACAAAAACCAAACGAAACACGTCTTTCAGGTCTATTGATCCTTTCACGGAAAACACCATAAAATAAATTTATTTTCATTTTCAATGTATATAGTCAATGTAAAACAATAATCAATTCAAACAATTTTATTGTTAAACAAAAAATATATTCAAAATACGTTTGACACTTAAAAATACGGAATTATGAAAAATAATTTAAAATAGAATCAAAGTAGCTACCACTGTTTTTTTTTTTTTGGTTTCCTTTTAATAACAATCTGCTTCAATGCAAAATCACTGTCAATCAAATCTTGACAAGATGTATGATGATCGAGCATATTTACCAGCTTTAGATTCTAATCTTAGGCTAATTTTCTAATTAAAGGCTGCAAGGATTTATATATATTTATATTATTTATCTATTTTTAGTGTTTTCAGCATGCAAGAGAACCATGCATGTTTCTACCCTTTTTCCACTTGTTTTCTTCCTTTCAAGGTTCTTACATTTTAGGTATATAGTTTTCTTAAATGTATTTGTGAATAAAGCACTTACAATAAAATGTTGCTATAAATACCGAATACTTATACCAACTCCGACTTCATTGTGGATAATATGAAACAGAAAAGATAAATTTGTCTGGGTATAAATATATTGTAAATGTGCGATGGTCACGAAAACTTCACTAGTTGATTGTATCGATTCTGGACTCAACTCGTACAAAACAATTTAAACTCGTATCTATGAGTAGATGTATGAAGTGAATAATCACTCGTCCAAAAATTTAGAAACAAAGATTCTCAATCATCAAAGGTATTATACTCAACACTTTGGTAGAATCTCAATCTTTGTTTCCTCGCCGAACTCGAACTCTCAATCTCTCGTCTATTCTTCTCTTTAAATTGTGATTACTGCGTGTCTCAATTTGTGAGGGGGCGACTTTTCTTTATATAGTCAACCATTCAAGTCTCCAAGTCCCTACAAACATGGAAAGAGAGATATACGAGAATAAGGATCCATATCTCATATAAGGTAGGACTCTCTAGAATAATTCCTTATCAACAAGACCAAAACATCAAAGAATAAGATCTTTCCATATCAAAATAATCTTGTCAAGTTATAAAAACTTCCTTTTACAATAAAAATTTTCTTAATTAGTAAATCTATTATAAGAAGTTACCAAGAAAGGCAACACACTTAATAAATCAAATCTCAAAAATAAGAAAAATTATTAGATAATCACGTAAAATACACATTTCTAACAATCTCCCCGTTTTTCCTTTTGTCGACAAAACATAGAAAAATCAATCATACGATTTAGAAAACAAGTAAGTAACTCCCCCTTAGTTAAAATTCAGAGTTGCAAAAAAAAAAAAAAAATCTCCCCCTTAATAAAAAATCACCTTGCTTCAAAAAGTTTTGTTACATATGTCAGAACACTTCCATAAAAAGTTAAGGGGATGTATGGATGTGTTTACAAGTCCAATTTCTAGTTTCTAGTGTTGGAAAATGATTTTTCAAACTTTATTGGTTTTCGTGTGACAATTGATAATATGTTTGGTTTGTTGTCTGAATTTCTGTTTAGAAATAAAAATATGTTTGGTTATAGTATTTTTGACATAGATTTGCGTGATTATAGTGTATTTTTGATATCGTTTTGCGTGATTGCAGTGTATTTTCACATAGATTTGCGTGATTGTGGTGGAAACTTGTTTGGTTGTATTTTCAAAAGAAATTTTCCATCAAAAATGAAAACTTAAAATGACTTTATTTCTATTGAGGATTTCTTAAACAAACATAAATTCATCTTCTGCAAAAGTTGGAAATTGGAAAATTGGATTTGAAAACAATTCCATACATAACCTAAGATCTGCCAAAATAATTATCACTCAAAAATGATATCAGATATAAAGTCAAGAACATAGCAACTTAGAATTCAGAGTACATTCATCAAGTAGTTCAAAAGAAGTAAGAATTCACAAAGTGTCAGATCATCAGAAATAAAATATCAGTGTATCAGAGCATCAAACCAAAAGCAAAAAAGATCGAGAGCAAAACGGGGAGCATCATTGTTTAGTCAAATACACCAGAATCATCATTTATCAAACCTATACAATTCATCTTCAAAATCGAATTCCATGTCCATGTCAGCATTAGCTCCATCCTTGGCACCACTCGAACTAGCTCCCCCTCCACTTGTGTTTAGCTCGGCCACTAATTGCAACACCTTCCCCCCTTTTGGCGAGAAGAGGTGAGAGCAAGCTATTGATGTGAGCTTTGTATTGTTCATAATCGCATATGTTGCTTAGCCAAAGCAATTCGTTGGTTAGCAATCCCGAATAAAAAGTCATAGCAAATAAATAGCGAAGAAGATCAAATGCGGTGGAGGTATGTCGAAGGTGTTAGTAACACTTTCGGGAACACTTGTATGAACACCTGCGAACTTGCGGGAAGCGGGTGGAGTAGAATGCGGGCAATGTCTTGATGTCATCCTCCTCTCCGGAAATCTAAGTGGCAAATCTTTCTCCATGTCTCTTTGAACAACTTGTGAGAAATTGTAAAGTTTGATTCGGGAGAAAATGTATCATTGTTCCACATGTTTTTAGACCTTGGGAGCTTAAAATCATATAAATCGAGATAAGGATATAGAAGATCATGAGACACATTTGATTCAATAAAACCAATCACCAAGTGAAAGACCAACTACCCGAAATTTGATGAAATCGAGTCCAACTTTGAACAACACCAATGCTTGTTCCTTAGTCATTTTGAAGTACTATGGGAAGTGGGAATCCAATTTTGAATGGAGATTTATGAAACACGAGAATAGATAGTAGTCGGCTAGAAGAAGGTAATTTGGCAAGGTGGACTTGCCAAAAGGTAACCTTATTTGCGATAATAGTTTGAACCACCTCATTATAATCATCAATCGGTGCTTAACTTCTTCAAAGCCAGGTGTCCCAAAGAAAGTGTTAATGACACTCGGAGTGAAGTCATAAATATGCTTACAAACACACAATTCCCATATTTAGGTGATCGTCTATTCTTAGCAATTGATTCCAAATATTTCTAACAAGCAGCGAGGCGTAGTCACGATTACTTGTTAAATTTCTCTTTTGAACAGTTGAGTGATATTATATTTTTTCCAAAATAACATGATCAATCCTCTTTTCACAAATAAAATTTCTATCATGCATTTCTCAAAAAGCAGTGGAAGCAACTTATAAAAGGAATTAGAGAAACTTACTTATCTCATAGGTTGTAAGGGCGGTGGAGTGGAATCGGGAGATGCGGTGAGGAGGGTGTTGCATCGGACTAGAAAGTACACCGAGTCGGAGGTGTTGCGGGTAGGGGTAGCAACACTCTTGGGAACACATGCTCCTCTTTCTCAACCTCTATCTTAGGCACTAAGTGCGGATCGATATCATCATCCTTTCATCCTACTTTTGGGAATCGAAATCCTCATCAGCTGGTTATCGATTAGACATTTCCCTCGACCCGGAAAAGTTGCAACGGGTGTTTGCTTTCACTTGCCATCTCTTCTTCATGTACTTGTCCCATACTCTACTTCAAAGATTCTAAAATTGCAGCCCTTCATCTGTAGAGCCTTTTTACGAAGAACTATCTCGTCCTTTCTTGTGCATTTACTTTACTTTTCTTGCTCGGGTAGACTTAGACCATTTCTTGACGAGAGTTTTCTTGATAGAAC